>CAAKHD010013301.1:9492-25082 GCA_901007705.1 Fistularia tabacaria | reverse complement strand
AACATAAATAGATTTAGAAAAGCAGAATGTGCAGCATATATATGTGTGTGTCTGTGTGTGTGTGTGTGTGTGTGTGTGTGTGTGTGTGTGTGTGTGTGTGTGTGTGTGTGTGTGTGTGTGTGTGTGTGTGTGTGTGACTTGCCTCTCAGTTTACTCATACTTTTCACATATAGCTTAAAAACTAACATTGTTGTTTGACCTCGTTGAGGGAACACACAGATTCCACTCAGCTGTTCGGGCCATTGTAGTAAATAGGCTGCAAGATGATAATGATGAGCAAATGAAATGCTCAATTACTTTTCTTCAGTGTCCATAAATTAGTCTTTCTGCCGGTATCACACTTGGTGAATTGGTAAAAATGCAAACTGACCAGTGAAGTTGAAGGTAGGCAGGAATTTAAATCTGCCTCTGATTAATGAATGAGGCTTTGTTATTGAGGTTGTTTGACCCACTGTGAGAAGTGGCAGTCAGCTGATATACAGTCCAGTGGTCATAAGAGGCAGACAGGGCAGCCCTGAGGGAAAGCCCTCTGGCGTCAGGCCCAGAAGGCTCGACTCTGAGTCCAGGCCTCACGGTCACTCAAGTAGCTTAATTAAGTTAAACCTTATTTTTCAGGAGGAAAGAGGGAAAAAGAAAACAAATCTTGATGTGGATGTGGATTCTTCATAGCAGGAAAGTCTTAACCCTGAAACATAGTTGGTCACAGTCAAAGGTTTAAAAGGAGGTCAGCACAAAAATACCAAATCAAAAGAAGAAACACAAAAATGGAAAGTGATACATGTGAAGGTAAACATTATGTTATATGAATGTTTCCTATCATGTTAAGATGCAAAACACATGATGGGAAATGTAAAACTTTCAGATGATGAGTTAATGGGGAGAAAGGTAATTTGCAACTATCAATTAGAAACACATACTCCTTTCATTTTTTTTTAGTTACACCCTGTCATATAAAAGGATTCAAATCAGTTCTGTTTTGCTACATCTTTTCATTAGTGGCTTGTTGTTGGTCAACATAATACCAAATTTCAAGAAAATGTCTTTCTTGTGAAGCCTGTCTACCACTGTGGATAAAGATTAGAGTAAGACAAAATTTAGATTAGATAAATACAGGCAAAACCAGAGCGAATGGAGTACCACTATCCATTCTAGTACGGTCTGCAAACCTCTGGCCTTGTACAAAGGAGTAATTGTATTTGCTAAAGGGCTGAGAGTCATACTCTGTGGGCACAGTACTACAGGCTGGTCACACAACAATAATTCAGCCTTCGTGAAATGAAAATATGCTGTATATTCAAGCATTTTTCCAAAGTTGTATCTAAACGTCTTCACTGCACATGACAATATAACATCAATGATGCCTAAGGCTGTCTCTATTCAGCCCTCTTCGTTTCTCATTGTCTTCCCCCTATTAATGTCCTTATAAGATTTTATATGAATCACTGAGTTCAACGCAAAATGACTTGCATCAATACATATCTTGTGTAACAACTCCTTGATTGTACAAAACATTTCCCTAGAATTATTTACTATCTTAAAGTAATATATGGTTGTAGCCTTTGGTGATAGCTGAGTAAAAATGAGAATAACAAAATCAATCTATGAACGAACAAATGAATCTTATCAAGCTTCAATTAGTAGTGTTCTTTTGCTTAAATAAATTACAAACTTTATTTGGACACAGAAAAACTTAATGTTAAAATGTGTACCTACAAGTAAGAACTGAACCATACATGCTATATATTTTATGCATATATGTGGTTAATCTTGAAATTAGTAAATCCCCACACTCTGGCACTCAAACCCAATCCCACTTGTTCTAACATACAAAGTGAATCTTAAAACAGATACAACTTTGTTTTCAAAAATGTTCAGTATGTCTTTATGAAGACATTAATATACTTCCTTTACATCCAAAGTAATTGGCCCATTTGCTGTGAACTATTTCACTTGTGCTTCATCGACATTGTTAATTGCAATTATTTCAGCTTGATGGCACAAATTTCACAGTTAAATCCATAAAGTAGGGCTCAACTTAATGAACTGCCCAGAGACTTTCCAGACAAACACTTACTTTGACCATTTGGTCAAATTTGTTTCACACAACTTATTTTAAAATGAGACATTAAAAATGGCGGCTGTCAAAGTATACATACTGTGGATGCAAATCCTTAACCAGGACTATGTAAACTACATGTTAATCCACTAAACAAACAAACAACTTGCTTTGTTATCAGTGTTTATTAAGGTCAAATATCACTTGCTGCAAGACTGATTCCACCAACTGTCCTCATTTGTATCTGCTACTCTCTTTCACTATCAACCCCTTGGTTTGTTAAGGTTTTTGTATCCATTCTTTGCTTTGCTTCTCAGACAATTATATTTTCATGTTGTTCTTTTCAAGGTAACTGTCTCAATTGTTCAATATTATATGTGTGTTTCTACAAATTTTCTGTATGCATCTGCTGACAAAGTGATCTGCTCTGGTTCAGATTCCAGTTCTGGGGCTCTCTCTGACAGCAGTGGACTCTGGCCTCCTGACAGCTCTCCAGCCAGGGCAAACATCCCTGTCTTTATTCTTATTTTCTCCTAATGGCGACACCATTTCAGCCACTGGGGTTATTCTCCCTTATTCTAGCACGGGTAAGACTTCTTACTATCTCCTGTTAGGGAAATAAACCTTATCTCACTGTCCATTTTTATACGATCTGTCACACAAAAAACATGGAAGTAGCTTTTTTTAGTTCCGTAAAATCAAAGTATGAATACTTTCGCCACAAGTTGCATAAGCCCAGTGAATGATGGTCTGTGTTGAGGCAGCTCAAGTAGTATTGAGGAATAAGTGCATGGTTAATCCTGCCTGCCTGTTGTGTCTCACATTATCCCAGCAAGTCACCCTGACTTGATTGGATGTTATTTTTTATTTGTTCTGCTTTTGTCTGAAATTGCTGGTTCTAGTCAAATCAATGTTAATTGTTTCTGTTTCAGACCCAGTCCCTGGAGCTTGTAACATAGAGTTTAACTTGGACATTGACCCAAATGTCTATCTCCACTACACCCTCTATGAGACCACAATCCGTTTTGCCCCAGCCAACATAGGATATGGAAGGTAAAGACCTCCCATTTCAGCTTTTTATATACCTGCCAGGACTCCTAGTCAAACGGTCTTACACAGACTCTGCTTTGAAATGTAGCCATGCTTCATGTCTCTCTCATTTCCTCACAGCCTTCCCTCTTCCCTGGTAATATTACTGTACTGTATATTTGTGAAGATTGTGCATCACACTCAAGAAATCAAACCGAGCTGACAGTCTCACTTGCCCACTTTGCGCAGCCATCTCTTGTAAACAAAGGTCCCCGACTCTAAAGCGAATGTTCATATGTAGGCACTTAAAGAAAGTAAACCAGCATGTTCTAGACATCTAAGAAATAGACTGAAACAGTGTTTGTCAACACAGCTTCACATTTTATGCAGGTCCTACAAATTTCATACAGCATGCAATAATGTGGTAGAATTTCAGGTCATTCAAAATTTTTTTTTTTTCTTTTGGTTGCCCCCTTCAGGGATCACCAGTGAATCACATTCTTCCATTTATCCCGATTCTCTGTATCCTCCTCTCTCACATCAACAAACTTAATTTCTTCCTCCACTTAATCCATAAATTTTCTCTGCGGGGATAAGTTGGATTTGCATATTTAGTTCTTGCACAAGTTTTTTATGCTGGATGCCCTTCCCAACCCACTGCATTTATCCGGGCTTTTGAGTGGATAAAAAAGACAAGATTGCATATCAGGTCATAGAAAAATGTTGTTTTGAATTACTTTTATTATGTTTAATTGCCCCGTCCCTCTTCCTCCCTCACTTAGAGGAATAGAAGCTATCTGTGTGGAACTGCAATAACACAAACAGTAACCGTGGCAAGAGTCTGCTACACCCTACAAATACACGGCAAGATACCACAGATTTAACACTGTTTAACATGGTCCTTGCATAGCAAAAGATAAGTATCAGGGGTTTGGATTTTACTCTCATGATCCCTCATATTGTGCCCAACCCATTCAAGCTAACCAGACACCAGGAATTCAGAACCAGCCAGACACAATAGTGGCAACAAAATGTACAAACTTATTATTCAATTAAATTTGTCATTTTTCTCAAGCTTTAGAAGCAAAAATATTGGCTCATTAGTTGAACATTGGATGAACGGTAGATCATCTTAATTGTAAAAGGGCTGAAAAACAAAATGTGAGTAACTTTCAACATGTTTTAAATGACATTTGCATAAGTGGCATCCTCCTAGATAAATCCAACTGTAATGTCAGGCTAGGAGCTGTAAATGTGTTTGATTTGAAAGTGCATTGTTTGATTTCAGTTGTCGCAAATATTGCCAATATAGTTGTCATATGTATTACTGTGTACTGCCAAATCAGTTCAAGCTGCGTTTTTCGCAGTGAAATGTAGAATGACATTAGTTCGCCACCAGTCCCTGTGAAATGTGTGATGTGCTCCGTTCCTCATCTCACTTTATATAATATATTACTGCATGTTTTTCTCCAACAAAAAAATGAATCAGCCAAGTAACCTATCATTCACACGCGAGGATACCAAAGTTCAATATTCCAGGTTAAGGCATGATACATGATACATGTGACACACATGAAATGATACTGATGAATACTGTGTAACTATTAGCTGCGCAACATGGGATTGTAATGTCAAACAGATTTTGGATTTTAGTTACAATCCAAGTAAAAATATGTTTTGTCGTTTAAGTAAATATTCTGACTTTAGAATTATGTTTGACTTGGTTTCTTAACAACAAAACCTAAAGACAACACAATATCAATATCAGCAGTATCGAAAACAAATGTTACATTTCCCTTAAAATGACATTACAACCTGAATTAAATCAAAAACCAACCTACTGTAAGTGCTACTGGTGTCCAGCTGGGATTGTAAGAAAAACGAATTTATCTGAAGAAATTAGGAAAAGCAACTTCCTAACGCTCAGCTTCCTCCACCAGGGGGGACGTTCCTCAGCCCTGTGACATCTCAACACAAACAAACACGCGATGGCGGTTGCAGTATGACATCTACCAGTACTTCTTGCCCGAGAACGACCTGTCAGAGCGCAGCCTGTTTAGTGGCATCCAGGCCGTGGCCGACATCCAAGGCATGGTAGAACATGGCAAGCGGGTATGAAACATAAACAGGAAGCTTTTGCTTTGTAGATCTGTGTCATAGGTTTTTGCTTGAGCAGAACTGACAAGAGCTGTTTTTGTTGGTGGGGGAAGGGAGAGTCCAAGACCTTGCTGCTCATATTTGATGATTTGCTGTAATTAAATTAGCTTTAACTTATCTTTTGAAAGAGCAAAGGGTGGGTTTTTAGAAACATTCAACAATAAGGCCCGATGCCTGATTGGATTATTGACAGATAAAAGAAATAGAAGTTTCTTCTTTACTTGCAAGTTCATGATCACATGATGTCCCTGCAGGTTATGACGCTGTCATCAGCCGATATGACCATGGCGGTTTTCAGCTCAATCCCTGGCCAGGGAGTCATCTACTCCATAATTGTCAGAGATCCGCTCCTGAACACCTCGGCCTCCTATGTCCCTGTACACACGTACGCCTGCAGCTTTGCTTCCACCTTGGATGGCTGTCAAACACTCGGTGAGCACCTTTTGGGCCTGAGAGATAAGAAAGTGAAGATAGATTATTAATTTGTGTGCTGTAGTGCAATTTATTTTGATTCACATTGTTACAACACTCATCCCATGACAACATCATAATTTCCGGACTATAAGCCACTGCTTTTTTCACACGCTATGAAAACTGCTACTAATTTATGGATTTTTGGGGGCTAATGGGTTTCTGAGGCTGAGGCTGAGGCACATTAAAACCACTTTCGTGGTTTTAATGTGCAGGAGGGAGACGAAGATAGCCATACTGTTATTTTTAGCCGGTGCGGCTTATATTCAGGTGTGCTCCATAATCTGGAAATAACAGTCATTGCAGAAAATTGGCCATAAAGACATCTGTTAGAAGTTACATTCATAGATTTAAATGAACAAATTTGACTTTTAATATGTAAACGGATATCTGGATAAGAGTAAAATCCAACAACTTATCATCTCCAAAACACCCATGTGCAAAAGCTGTCATTTGCATTAAGGCCTGTTCTTACCTCGTATAGAAGGTTCCAGTTGGAAGTGGTTTCTCCACTTGATATAAGCACCTAAGATTTTACTTATATCAACATGCAACATTACTTTTGAGGCCATGAAAATTAGGGAGTACATGTAAAAATAATGACTGCTGAATTTTTTGTTCCTCCTTTAACGTAACGGAAGTAGATGTTGAAAAGTTCACTGTAGTTGCTTAAGAATACAATCACACTTCAGAATCAAATGTTTATTGACCAACAGAGAGATAGAAATCTCAGGAAAAATAATGTGATTTTACAGGGTGGTAATTGTACATAAGTCAAGAAAAGAAGAAGAGAATAGATACTTGGCGATCAGCACAGCTTTTACAAACCAACTAAGCTGAAAGAGGATGAGTGGGAACAAACACAGAATGGCTTTTGAAAACAGTAGAGTAACGGTTGCTTTTAACGCTGTTCAGGAGATGGATTCTGGTTTAACTTTTCTAGGACTTTATATAAGCTGAGACCACCTGCCTTTAGAAAGCAAACATCTAACCACTAACACCATCACCGTCATATACACACACACATACACAAACACAAACACACACACAAAGTTTTCATGCATGTAATTTAATTCCATTTCAGTCCCTCCTTCTGGGTTTTCCTCCATTATATTCCAGGCCAGTTCCCACTCTTCCCTTCTTTTTTCCATGACTGTAAATGTGGTTCTGTCGCTCTGAGTGATGCGCTTCTTCTTTGTTGTGCAAATATCATAAGACAGTGAGAAAAGCTATTTTTGGACATTAACAATGATTAAGCAACTCTTCTCATTTTCAGGGAAGGTATCAACAAAAATCTTTTTCACCATCACCGGCCTGGCGGGACTATTTGTCTGCTTCTTTGGTCACAGATTCTTCAAATGTGGTGAGCAGTTTGATTTAATCAAACACGAGTCAGTTCATGTCAGCAGGGAAGCAGCCTGACGGCTGCCTGTTTTCGGTATTGATTTTAAGAAATAGATTTGTTGAACTGTGCAAACACATCCTCTACTAATTTTAATCAGGCCTAGATGGACATGTTGCAACCACACTCAGTGAAGGGAAAAATAAAATCCATCACTCTTGAGCGCCAGTTGCCTTCAGTTACCTTTCATATGCATTTAGAGAGATGAAATAAAGCAGCGCATCTCTTATTTCACCAGAATTATTTTTTGATAATGTCTACCTACTTTTCTAAAATACTTTTTGCATCAACACATTTTCTTCGCCGGTGTTTACAGTTTGGTTTTCTTCATTCTTTGTCTTAACCAATGTTCAGCAAATATTTGGACACAGAGGCACTTCTTATTGGACCTTGAAATTAGCATTGTAAAACAAAAAGCAGCAGTTACAAAATAGACATTGATTTGTGTGGATAATACAACACATTTTAAGGGTCTAGTCATTCTCCTAACTCCCTTCCCCATCAGCTGGTGCCTTTGCAAATCCTGCAAAGCCAAATTTGGATAATCTTGCAGAGACCTTAATCCCCCTCGTTTGTGTTTCGGTGATGTAAAATTTCTCTTGCTGTCATCTCTCGTGGTTTCCCTCACATGTGATGCAGAATGTATTTGTTCCAAAGTGAACCCATGATGCCCCTGAAGAAAGGTCTTTATTCTGGGACATGTGGTTGTCATCCTGTTCTAGTTGCTGAGCTTTGAGGATCATTAGTGCAGCTTCTGTCATATTTGAAGCTCTAGCATTTAATTTCAACATTTTTTTTTCCCCCGCCCTTCTTCTCATTGCAGAGTTGTTTTGTATGGGATTCAGCTTCACAGCCTTTTTCTTCTTCGTGCTGGTCACAAGGACCACAGACCTCAACTATGACCGTATGTCTTTTCTCTTTAGATTTACTTGCACTTTTTGTGTCACAAAGATCTCGACTGTAACTGCATTTGACAGACTGACCATCGCGTGTCTGCTCCCCCTTCAGTCCGCCTGGCTTTGTCAGCTGTGATTGGCGTGGTGGGCGGCGTCCTTCTGGTGATGAGCTGGTGGCGATTCGGTTCGGTGATTGCCTGCATCGTGGTAGTCGGCCTGATGCTTGGCTTCCTTATCGCTTCTACTGTCCTCTTCACTCCCCTGGGTAAGAGAAAACACATGGCACCAGCAATGTAGTATAATTATTGATCATAAAGCTTACTGTTAATTTAAACTGTTAAAAACCCCAAATCCTTCCTGTTGTTGACATCACACATTTGTAGATATTAAACAACATTGAACATAAGTCAACTATTGGTAAGCAATTTCTTAGCGCTTATCACTGCTCTATATTAATCTAATTTGCCAAATTGAATACAATGTCTCTGTTCAGGTGACCTGGAAATGTTCCGACGTTCTGATGCAGTTTTCTGGCTGACCTTTTGCAGCATCATGATCATCACACCAATCTTCTTTGTGCGCTGGCCAAGAGAGGTAACTCAATTCAACCCAGATGTCCTCTGAATAATTCTGTTTGGCACCATCTAGTGGCAATATTAAGTTGTACACTATCATATTTTGCACTTTTGGAACAATATGGAGCCTAATGGCGTCCTGACTGCATGTTTCCTGCCAGGGAAACATCACCACCTGCGGGGTGATCGGAGCCTATGCTGTGATTCTGGCAGTCAACGCCTACATTTACACCAGCCTGTCCTACATAACCCTAAACATCCTCAAACGCCTCTTAAACAACAACTTCAGTGCTGCGTTCACTGACGTGCCATTTCAAGCTTTAGGTGAGTTTACATTGACACATCAGAAGTCAGATCTGTGCGTCCGAGTCAGGCTGATCTCCTCCTTTTGCCATCTCCAAGATTACGCCATGATCACCATGTGGGTTGTGCTCGGCGTCTCCGGTATCGTCCTGCAGCTCTACCGCGAGCGCCCACGCCCCTTCTTCCCGCCCAGCCCATACCTCATGTGGTTGCAAGAGCGAGAACGCCGCAAGACCAACGTGCTGGACCCAAGCCACCACTTCCCCTCGCTGCCCAACCGCCTCCTGGCTCGTGCGCGGCAGCTCACCAAGCGCATGGAGCCGGCAGGTGAACACACACCTTTGCTCCTGTGAAGCCTTTGTGGGACAAATACGTGACAGCAGGGTGTCGAACTATCAGCCGCAAGGAGGCCGTCGCTAGTGAGGCAGAAAGAAGCAAAGGATGCAGCGACAAGAGGGAACATTTCACTGCCACTCTGAGACTCTTAACACATTGATCACCAACACTGGCCAAGAAGATCATCAGATTGTTTTCAAATGTGGTTTTAAAAATGAGAGTGTAGCTTTTTTAATATATGTTGCTTCTATTCAGTTCTGTCTTTGCACTAAGTCACAACATACTAAAGATTTACACTGAAGGCATTTTGGCTCTGAAGAGTTTCAGTAATAAAACCATAAATTATCATCTTACTGTGATAAAACATAATTTTTATGTGGAAATTTGTGAAACACAATTTTACTCACAACCTGCAGTAAACATCTTGGGTTTTGGTAATTTATTTTTGATAAACCCTGTTGGCAAAACTAAAAACACTTATGAATGAGTATGGAGCAACTGAAAAGAAAATATTTTAAATTTCAGATTAATAATTCCAAATATTTTCGGAATTTGTGTGCAATTTGTGTGCAGTTTCAAGAAAGTGACCTTCAGTCAAGAATAGCTGTAAACCATCACATCATTGCTACAATACAAAGATCAGCAATGCTGAGTCTTGATGAGATATTGAGATATTTCAGTATCTCCCCACCTTAAGCCCCTGCTTGCACTTTGTTTGGTTTTCAAACAAACTGCTTTGTGTTTAAATTGGGAAATTAAGACTTAACTTCATGTAGTGTTTAGGACGTTTTGTCCTCCAGGTTTAGCTCAAAATCCAGGTAAATTATTTGAAGTTCTCTAACTGACAGCTTTAATCTCCATTTTGTCTTTCTGGACTTGCCTTCTTACATGTGTCGTCTTAAAGTGGCTAAACTGAATTCTTTGGTATTTTTTGTAATTTGCACACTGGATTTTAATGTGTACATTTGCTAGCTCTGATGGTGTCGATTGATCCTAAAATCGTCGAATATTTTAGAACTCGAACATCTCAGGGTTGCACACTCAGTTTTTACTCCGATGCACTGAGGCCGTGCTCTTCTTCCAAGTCTGAAGATGTCTTTCGGGATTTTATTGATCAACCTAGAAAGCCTGAAGAAAATGTCCTCTGTAATTTAATGTTTTGATATGTAATAAATGTCTACAGGTGAAGAGCAGCAGCTGTCTTTACCCATTTGTGTTCTCCTGTGTGAGAAAGTCAGTGTGCGGTGTGCGATCTCAAAAAGCCAGTGAAACTTAGGAGGAAGAGGCCGTTACATGAAGTTCCTGGTTCAAAATTCCACCCCTAAGTTTACATGTAGAAGTGAAAATGCCTTTTCACCACATTTTCATGAAGAAAAAAAACTTTAAATTATTTTCAGATACGTCATTATTTGCAAAGTGATCAGAACTGAATAATTTTACTGTTAGTGTTTAGAAAATGTTCTTAAAGTTGTTAATTTAGTCATTCAGAAGCACAGTTTTAAAAGTCAGGCAAACACCATTTCCGTGAAATGTGACCTATCCTATTGGAGCGGAAAAAAGGTGAAGATTCAGTAAGATACCTCCTCTCAAAAGATGAAAAGTATTTAATCAAATCAGTATCAAATTATAGTAAAAATTAAATTAATTTTACCACAAGAAAAACAGGAGCCAGAAGTCTGACACTCTCAAAACATCCCCAGATATGTCGGCAGGTGGCGCTGTTGATCAGTAAAACTGCTGAAGACAAATGACATGGATTTGTGTTGATCCTGATTCTGTTTGTAGCCGAGCACTGGCGAGTAGCAGGCAGGAGGCGAGTTGAAGACAAATTGATCAGTGTGAATGATTGTATGTCCATATTTGGCCCTGTGATTGATTGCCGACCACTTCAGGTTAAACCCCACCTCTCAAAAGGAAACAGCTTTGGGATAAGTAGGCTGGATAATGACGATCCATGGTTGAACAATGAAAAACAGTAACATCAAATAAAATATAGAATACTTTGCTTTGTCTGTTTATAAAGATTTGTCCATTTATTAATCAAAACTGACAAAAGGTAGAACCAAAATTGACAGGACCCACATTCAAACTGTGACAAACCGGTTTCTGTAAAGTGCCAAAGAGAAAAAAAGCCTCACTGATAAAATCTGCTATAATATAGGCTATTTGTAAACACACATACTTACACCAAGACCACATAGAAAACTAGAATTTTAATACACACACACACCTAATAATTAGAAACAATATAAAAAACAAGTGTAGATTCTGCTCTAAAGTGATCGATCTGCTAAAAGGAGAGCATTTGATCAGTAGTTCATCTGCTTTGTTCATACTGTGCAATTCTCATCGGAAGCAATCCACCCTCCCACCGCATACATTCTAATGCCCAGATTGCTGCTGAAGGCACAAGACAGAAAGGCTCGCTCTTGACGACGCTTTGCCCGCGCCGTCCAGACCCCCTCCCCCCCAGACGTTTTTACTAATTCAGACCAGCGGAAACACTTTCTCACTAGTGGAGACACAGACACACACCAACACGCACACACGCACACACACACTGGAGCCTGTTTACAGTCCAGCTGATGCACCGTTTCATCCAAAAATGATCGGACTTTGGTTCTATGGAAGCGCACAGGAGCTGCTTACCCCTGAACTAAATCATGGCAGACGCTTTGAGGTTTCTCTAGAAGATTCTAACTATCTTTTTAAAAGTCCTGACAAGGTTGTTTCACTCTGCAACTGTACATGGGACAAGGGGCTGTAAACAATATGCAACTCTTAGTGTTAACAGGTAGGTTCATGGAGGGGCACTTGCAGAGAGGAAAATAAGTCATCAAAAAGACAAAACATAGTAAAGCACAACATCTTTGACCCTTTTGAATTAAAAAATAAGACTATTAAATATTTATATAAAATCAAAAAAAAAAAAAAAATTTTGCAGAGGAAACAGGAAGGGTTAGTCAAGTCCAATGCGTGCTGGTCTGAGTGCCACCAGCCTGCGGGCTCTTGGCGGGGTTATGTCTTCTGCCGTCTCCTACTGTTCATCTCAAAATAAGGCTCCTCCCGTTTGCCTCTCCACTGCGGGATCTTCCTGCTGGTGGTGGTGGGCTCAGGCTTGTTGGATCTGGTGTTGGTGTTGGGGGTCTGCGGCTTAACGATCCGTGATGGGGCCTCCTCCGCTTTTAGGACCCCATCAGTGAGGGGGTTTACAGCAGCTTGCTTCTGCCCTGCCCTATGTGTCGAGGCTGATGCTTTCTGATTAGCTCTGCTGGTCGTGTTGGTGTCCACGTTGCCCCCTGGGACCCGCCCGGGGACAGCGATGCTTCGTGGAGGCGGAGCTGCCGCCTTGGTCGGGGCCTGCTCCTTGGCTTTGGCAGTGGTGTCTTTGAAAGCAGGTGGGGCGGGGGTGAGTTTTGGTGGGGTCGGGGAGGCGGTCCGTGACCCAGGATGCCCTGCTGTTGCCCCTCGAGGAGTCGGTGACACCGCAGCCCGTGCTCCTGTTCGCGCCCGCCTCGCAGCTTCCAGGCGGAGGCGTGAGGCCGGGGATCCGGGGCGCCGCTGTGCGAGGCGAGCTCGCTGGCCGCTGCCGACTGGGGGTCTGGTGTCGTTAGGCGCTGGGGCCCGTCCAGTGGCTGTGGCGGGGCGAGGCACTTGGACGGCGGTAGGTGAGGTGCAGGGGCTGGAAGGTTTGGGACATTTGGAGGACGGTTCAGAGCAGACCGGGCTCCGGGGATGAGTGGGGGTGCTGCGGGGTGACGGTTTGAGTTTGTGCTTGGAAGAAGACTGTGGATCTTCGTACAAAGGCGCGACTGAGGGTGTCAGCGCCCGACGTGGCACCTGCGACCCCCCCGGCACTCCCGGACCAGGGGACTGTTTGGAGCTCCCAACAGGTGTGGCAGGTAGAGAGGTGGAGCCTTTGACGATGACGGGCAGAGGCAGCTGGGTGGGTTTCCGAGGGGAAGAAGGTGTTATCTGGAGGTTCTTCTTTGGCGCTGAGGCCACGCCCTTTCTCGGCAGCGTGGGGGTGCAGACTGGAGACGCCGCGTGGGAGCGACACGTCTGACCCAATGCCGCCACTGGCTGCGGCTTACAGGACGGGGCAGAGGAAGAGGAAGACGAGGATGAGGAAGAGGATGAGACCGATGAAGAAATGAGGTCGTTTACTGCAGTGAGCGGGTCCATGTCAGGAGGGTGTGGCGGAGACATGTTGCCGTGGTGACCTCCAAGACCAGGAGGGCCTTTCTGAAAGGCCAGGATCTTCTGCTCCAGTGTTGTGAACTGCAGCACGCGCAGCGGGTCGTACTTCATCAGGAAGCCGCGCAGCGTGTCCCAGCCCCCCCCGACACGTACCATCACGTGTTTGCCATGCAGCATCTAGGGAGCGGGAGAAACCGCACATTTTATTGAACAATCGACAGTGACATCGGAGTAAACAAGCTTGTGTGTCCCGAGGGTTGGCACTGGACAGCAGCGTAATCGTGATGTAATCGAATAACGCCATTATTAGGTAACGGGCTTACATTTGGCCGCCGCAGGCTGCGCCATTGTGGGCTTTAAATAGACACAAACACACGGTCACACACACTGCTCTCGCTCCGGTTCCGAACAGTGATCGAGTTCCAGGAATCCAATGAAAATGGACACAATGCCAAGAAAATAAAGCATTGGTTCTATTACGGTATTCGAAAGAACTATTTCATTTTCACGTCAGTAGCAACACATACAAGAGAGTTTTGGAGGATGTGAAGTGAATCTGATAAGTTCAGATGACCTCTCAGCTGCCACTCACAATCCACCACCATTCATTGTTGTAATATTGCCAGTTGTTGTTTTTTTTTGACACTTCATCTGGAATAAGTGTGTGTATGTGCACACATGCGCACACTCAAAGCTCTCACTCGAATGAAGATGGTCTTGTCTCCCAGTCTGTAGCGTCCCTCAGACAGGTACTCAATGGACACCCTATTGGAGCAGTTGCAGGGCGGGTCGTCGACGCCGTGCTCCTAGAAGAGGAGTGGGATAATGGGGGGGAGTTAGTGGAAGATAGACTGCGTGTCTCTGATCGAGCCGTTACACACACACACACACACACACACACACACACACACACACACACACACACACACACACACACACACACACACACACACACACACACACACACACACACACAGCGCAGTTCGTATTGGCTCTTGAGGCCCCCCCTGGTGGCCACAACTGGAAAGGATTTGAGATAATCAAAATCATTTTTAAAATTGAGTTAAAGGTTAAACTGCCTTGGAATTTTTTTAATTTTTTTTTTAATAAATTTGTTGATATCAACCGGACATGGGCAGAAGACATTGTTGTGGTAAGATACGTAAACTGGTAATATTGCATTATTACTAACACTATTGTACTGTGCAGGTCCTTGAACACCGTACTAATGAGAAATGTTTTAAATTTTAGGTCATTTAAGGTTATGCAAACGGACTGACAAGCAGATGGAAACCAAGATGCATCTGACTGGAACGGCTTTGGTTAGAACTGCAAAGATAAACTCGATTTGACTTCAATGTATACAGGCTGATATGTTCGGACGTATCTTCCACTTCAACGGGCGCAGTTATTTTTAACACAGCTGCCTCCTCTGGGACCGAATCCACTGATGGCATCCACTGACATGTTGCAGCCGCAGCTGCCGGCGAGAACATGCGGCGTAAAAGATGGTTTATATTTTTCCCCCACCTCTTCCTTTGGCTATATGACGACATATCTCTGGCCTAAATGTCACACGTGACCATGAGTCGCGCGCCGTTACATGGCCCATTGTGGTGCGTCATGTTCCCTGCAGAGTGTTGTTAGAGCGGCAAAAACTGCTGCTGGCTGCCAAGCTGGCTGTTGGACTCACATGTTCGACCTATGTGACACGGAGGCGCTTGGCTGCTTTCATGTTTTTGCAACGGGAGCAACATGGGTCGTGGGTTTAATTTATCACTTCGCTTCCAGACTGTCTTAGGCTCAGCCTGCAACCTACAACCTCTCCAATGGCCAAAAGGGGGTCGACTTCTGTGGTGCAAAAAAATAAAAAGAAATTTAACCTGCATAACAACCTCATCGTTAAGCAAAAACCCTAATTTTTGTCTTTTTTCTAAAAATATACACTTGACTGAAAACTACTGCTTATCAAAAACATTTATAATTTTAAATGGAATTTAACTACTCCTGCCTCTGGGGCTAAAACCACAGATTCCGACATGTGATCTTCCAAACCTATGCGGCGATGACAGGATAAACACACACACACACACACACACACACACACACACACACACACACACATACGCACCCATATACACACAAACTCACACCTGCACTCAGAA
>CAAKHD010013300.1:67960-80084 GCA_901007705.1 Fistularia tabacaria | reverse complement strand
AATGTATTCCTGGGGATTCCGGGTTTCTCTCACAGAATGCGCGCCCCCCCCCCCAGAGAGAAAGCCAGTGATTGTTTGTTTGAGGGCCCTGAAGGCCTCGTCTCACGAGCTTCTCATCAGCGAGGCTTTTCCTCGGCCGTCACAAACGGGGCCTCTCTTCTCTTCGGTTCTGAAGAACCGACCGGACCCGCAGAGGAGGTTCTCCCTTCTCCGTGTGTCCGTGGGCGTGGCGGAACTCGCTCCGAGGAGGACACGCCTCCTGGGTTTGAAGCCCATCTCCAGGACGAGGTCCTCCTCTGAGCTTCTCATCCTGTCCCTGATTGTCTCCTCAGTCCGTTCTATGGGGAGGACTTCTACTGCGAGATCCCCCGCAGCTTCAGGCACCTCTCCTTCTACATCTTCGACAGGGACGTCTTCAGGAGGGACTCAAGCATCGGTAGGGAGAGCTCTCCGCTTCCTGTGACCTCACTTCCTGTGACCTCACTTCCCGTGACCTCACTGAATAGCACCGTGTGGATGTCAGCTGCACTGTGATACCATGAGATCCAGCGCTGGCAGACACACACATCACACACACACACACACACACACACACACACACACACACACGGTTCCCAGTGTCTCCAGCTTCAGTGACATCATATAGAACAATAACTTCCTTTTAGTGATAATAAATACCCTATCTAGTACTTCATGGGATGATTGCAGGTCGGTGACTCCTGCGCGAGGAAGCTGTTCATGGAGTATCTAAAGCTGATGCCAGGACAAAACTGAATCTAAGGTTATTTGACTTCGGTGCCACAACGGCGCTGCACAGACGGAGGTGGTGGATGTGGAGTCGGCTCAGAGAGGCAGACATGTTTGGGCCTGTCTTGCCCTGACAGGAACCTTCAACCTGAACATGAAAGGCTCTGACATCCCCACATTGTCTGCGGCCTCATGTTCCAGTAACAGCATGACCGATGGACCCAGCTGTTTCTCCAACATCTACCCCTCCTCCTCCTACCTGCCATTTCACGTCGCCCTGTAATCTGGGCTAATGTGCGCTGAAGCTTTTCCATCGGAGCCTTCGTGCCTGGGCACCACCAGCTCGCTTTCTAATGAGCTCCAGAGTTCAGCGCGTAATCAAAGGTTAACGTACGTCTCGGGCACTGGGGAGACGCGTCTACTCCAGGTTTGTTTTATTTGTAGCCCATGACCTCGGGGACGGAGAGCGGGCCACTGCTAATGGGCCGGGCTGACTCACTGGCAACGCTAGATAAAGACAATTTGATTTAATGCATTGGTTTTTCTTTTCCCCAAAAGGTTTGATGCAATAACGGGGAGTCGGACCGACTCATTCCGAGTTCAAATTGACAACCCCTGAGCCATGAACACGGACAATTCACCCCACACCTTTTCCACAATCAATCTACGGGACATGATGGCAAAGATCGAGTGTAAGTTGGGTGCTACCAGAAGAAGAACAAGGCAACGAGTTGGCAAGACTTATCGTGTACTGTGAGATAAGGCCCCGTCTAGCACAGGCACAAAACTGCAAAAACATCTAAACCCACAAGATGTGTTATTTTACTTACTTTCAAATATCATTTTTTGTGGGTTGAAATGTCAAAGGGAAAAGAAGAGGGGGGGGGGAATATGAAGTGTACCATGATTAAGCCCACCAGAGTCAAGAGTAGGAGTTAAATACTAATTATTTGTCAAATTACAAACTAATTACTTTTTCTGCTTCCTCCTACTTATCATAAAATAATTCCAAGAGCTCCAGCCAATCGTCTCCAAGCCACACCAAAGAAACAGCTGCAAAACAAACTGCCGGCATTTTCCTTTGGAAAATTAGATTGCTTGCCCTTTGGCAATATTTGTACAATTTAATTACATCAGTGCAACTAGATGATAGTGCCAGTGATAAGGTTCCACTTACTTATGTTGAACCAGTAGATATTTTTGTTTTGCTTTTTTTTATTTTTCTTTAAACACCTTATAAATCGAAGTGAATCCCCTCCGTGTGCTGACATTTAATTAGAAGGCAGTGAGTGACTAATTCATTCAAAATGAAAATAGTCAGTCAGGTGTAAATAGTCCTTCAGTGTCGGTTTAACGTGGCTGAACAAGACACAAACGAAATTGACCGGACTGCAGGCAAACAGCATCGCACGATCATTTTCTCTTATTCTGACCTTGAGTCAGAGTGACTAGATTTATCACGCTTTCTCATTCAGTGTTTGTTCAACTGACTGCCTTTGTGGGCATAACAGGGAGGAAGTCTCTGAAAACTGACCGAGAGGAAACGCTCTTCCATTTCTCCCTTTGAATTCACGAGGATGGACACGAATGCTGGGTTGGATTTTGTCGCGAGGCACAATGAAGTCTAAGTCATCTGACTGTACGTCACGTTTGCTTAAAAACAAGGGTCTCCACCGGGGCTGGACTCTTGGAGAGCTGTAGAGAACACACTTTACGATTGTGTTTAGAAGAAAGGTTGTTTGAACTCTTTTGACAAACTGCTGGAAGGTGGGAATCCTGAGGGTGCGTAAATGAGAGACTGCCAGAAAATAACACGTAAAGTGCTTTTGGAAATATTTCTGGACCCTGGCGCTGCGTGTTCAGAGGCAGAAAACCAGGAGGTGTTCTGCAATCTACATTTCCGCAGGGCACTTTCTGTGAGCGGGACATTTTTGTGTGATTTCAAAAGAACAAAAACATAGCCACTGACCTTTTTAGTGAACACCCGCTCACAGTTAAACTGAGAAGCAAGACCAGTGCTTGTCACTGCCTGTGTGCCCGGTTTACCCGGCAAACAGGAGATTCAACTTGACTGAAGTGCCTCTTTTGGTTTGTTGACTGTCACGCCACGCCAATGCACCACTAATGTCTGTGACGCGGCCGTCTTCGGCGAAGGCTCGTTTCATAACGCTTCGATCGCGACGCACATGAGATAAAAAGACGCTCTTTCCAAAACTCACTGGCACTGAGTGATATGGCAAGTGTGAGTAATGGGGGAATATAGTTTCTGATAATCATCGGGCAGCACAGCCTGGATGAGTGAACCCTGCTGCATTCAGATGACACATGCCCAGAATCAAATCAACCAACAAATGCACACAAGAGTGTAAATAATGTACATCTGAAGCTGGGGAGAAGAGGGGAGCAGGGGGGGACGGCATATTTTGCCCTCAGGTCTCACAACACAGCAGCGGTGCATTTCCTTGGACTTATTTGAGTTCGCCACTGTCATTGTCAGACACTTCTTCCAGTGCAGTGGGCATCACAGTCCCACTGCTGCAGCCTCCCGATAAGGTGAGACTCCTGCGGGTGAAAATCGTATCCTCTGTGTGCAGCGAGCATGCAGATTATAAGTGCAGGCTATTGAAGGGCCGTGGATGATGTCCTCTGCTCTCTCCTGGAATCACGGTTCTCCAGTGGAACCCACAGTTCATTCAATCCCATTAGCTGTTTGCAGGAAGGTGAGGTCTTGTGAATCTTGTAAACACGTAAAGCGACACCGCGACTGCTTTTAGAGACGCTGCGGAGATAGTTTTGTAACTTATATATATTTATATATAGTTGGAGGTAAAAAAATAAAAAAAAATCACAAACTTCAATAATTTATTTAAAGTTAATCGTATTACAGGTGATGTTTCACTTGTTGACAATCTTTGATAGCGTTAGCTTAAAAGGTCTCCGTGAAGTACGGTTAAGGTGGGGGTGGGAGTTTTAAAGGGTGAACTTTGCTTTCTTTTTGCGAGTATATTTACAATGAAAACAAAGGTATAATAGTTAAAATCCTATATATTTACATGACAAAAATAGAAACAAATAAATAATGATCAAAAAAAAGGATCGTTACCTCCCGACGCTAGCCCGACCAGGAGCGACCACCAAAGTAGACCGCAGAGCCACAACTTCTCCGGGGTGTTTCTCCCAACAGAGTCCATCTTCTTCCCCTCTCGATGGAAACCCCGCTGCGGAAATCACATATTTGCAAGAGCGGGAGCCTTACTTTTAAAAATAACAATAATAATTATCTTCTACGGGCTGTCGTTGACCGCAATGGTTCAGAGAAGCGGTCCGGAGCGGAGCGGAGCGGCGGAGACCGAGGGCGAGCAGCCGAGAGACGCGGGATCTCGCAAAAACTCGTGCGCGAGCGTCTTTCCGAACGAGAGCGAGCGAGAGAGAGAGAGAGAGAGAAAAATGTCCTTTTCAAAATAAAAGTCCCTCCAAAAGGAGGAAACTGCAGGAAAGTTAAGGATTTTAATCCTCCACATTATTTTCTAAAAATCCCAGGATTATATTGGGATATGGTTGAGTGTCCTCACACACACCTGTACATTTCTTTTAAAACCAAACACCTGTTTTAGTAATTTTTGTGTTTGTATTTTTGTTTATGAAACGTGTATTATTGGCCTTTTACACAAATATCTGGTGCTGAATGGAACTTGCGGTGGCGCGTTGGTCAGCGGCTCTTTCTCAAAGCATGTAGAATATTCTTCTTTTCCTTTGGGCTTTTCCCTCCACAGGGAATCAACCCTCTCCATCTAACCCCTTTCTCTGTATCCCCCTCTCTTCATATCCCCTCTCTCTCTACATCCATAAATCTTCTCTTTGGTCTCCAATTCCAGCATCCGTCTAGCAATATATTTACGATCCCTGCTCTGTCCATGACCGAACCATCTCAGTGTGGCTTCTCTGACCTTCTCTCCAAAACATCTACCATGTGCCGTCCCTCTGATGGACTCAGTCCTGATCCAGTCCATCCTGGTCACTACCCAAAGAGAACCTCAACATCTTCATCTCTGCGTCTCTCACAGCGTGCAGAACAGAATAACACATTCCTTGATCATGCCACTGCAGGGAAATTTCAACTCACACACAGCGGAAAGTGGATAGTGCAGTCGAGATAGTTAATGATGTGCAGCAGTGAGATTTATAAATGGGTGTAAAACAGCCGGACAGCAGCTGGCAGGAAGGGCTGACGAAAGTAGGTCCCTGGTTCAATTCCAACAGGGGGCCTTTGGGGACCCTGAATTGCCCAGACGTGTCTCAATGTGTGGCGGCGCGATGGACTGGCGTCCTTTACAGGGTGAACCCCGTCTCTGGTCCAAGGACAGCTGGGATACGAGTGCAGGGTAGGCAGTTTAGAGTGAATGGATGACGGAAGTTCTCATTATCACTCCTCTTTTAGGACAAACACTAAGAACAATGATCAGTAAAAGTGGTTTAATAAATTAATGATTGCAAAGTCATTAATATGAACACATTAAATATACATACGATGGGGTCAAACACATACAATGAGAAGATCCTTCATTGGGAGATTTACAGTAAGAAACCCTTCAGGGCGGATTCAGCAGTACTTAAATGGCTCAATGGTAAAATCAATATTCCTGTCAGAAAAATGTTATTAATGAGCGAGTCGGTCAAACTGAAGACGCCTCTCGGATGAGGCGAAAGGTCTCCAAGGGCAGATATTCAAGTCCAGTTGCCACGAAAAGGCTTTGGCAAGGATTAATGAGCAAGTTAGTATTTCCAAAAGTTGTCAAAAGGTGACTTGGAAAGTCCAACCACTGCAAACCTCACACTTTATTGCAGACGATATCGTGACGCATTTACTTGATCATAAGTTTTCCCGAGTTACGTCAAAGTCTCAGATCACCCAGATCCATGTGAATCAAAAGAACAAGCACTTTTTCTCCTATTTCCGAACCAGGCAGTCAAAACGATTCGAAAGCTGGAGTTACGAAATGACACAATTAGCGATCTTAAAGAAATCACAACCTTATGAGAATCCCTACATGATCGGAGTGTATTTATGAGGTATCAAGAGTTAGTGTAGACGGTTTGTAGTCATGAGTGAAGTTTGCTGTACTCTTGTTTAATACAGCTGTAGATGGCATGATAGAAGCGTCTGTCCGATGCCATGAGGTCGGTGACGATCTCGATGTGGTCCACTCTGGGCAGCAGGTAGAGCGACGCTCTCACCGACAGCGACGTCAGCAGCTCCGATAGCTTCGCCGACGACTCGACCGGGACGATGACGTCGCTGGTCCCGTGGAGCAACGTGAACGGAGGCAGTCTGGGAAGAAAACGACAGCGGGCCTCAGCCAAAGGAGGGCGCGGAGAAAGCAGGAAAAAAACCGTGACGGCGGTTTGAGCATGAAGTCTCAGCTGCCGTTCCGGGCACCTGTTCAGTTTGTCCCGGCTGAATGTGCGCAGCAGGTGCGTGGGCGAGTAGTAAGGGAAGTTCTCCACCCCGTTCATGGCCTTATGCATGGTGGAGACGTACTCCACCGCTCGCCTCTGCTCGTGCTCGTAGTGCTCCATGATGTTATACACACCACTGAGACCTGGTCGACAAACACGAGAGGCGTTAAACAACGTTTCGAAAAGGCAAATGAATCCGGAGTCCGCACGGCATTTTCTCAGCAGCAAATAATTGTTTAAATGAAGATTTTAAACGTATTCGTAGTTTAGCGTTGAGGTGTTTGAGGCAGATGAGGAGCCCCCGTTGCCCATTTCGTACCGAAAACGCCTCTTATTGCTGATGCGACGTCCTGCTGCACGCCTGCTTCTATCAGAAGCTCTTCTCTGGCATCGATGAGAAACAGCGTGGTCAGCACGCACAGATGTGCTCCGGCCGAGTGGCCCATCAACACTATGTGCTCCTGCGAGAGACGGAAAACACACGCTGACTCATGTCACCTCCGTCACGGACGTTCAAGTGAAAGCGGACTTAAATTATACCGCTGATACTAAATTTATTCATCTTGTGTATCCGGCAGAGCGACATGACAAGACTCATCACATCAGGGGATGCGACTTTATTTTCTGCCTTTGAAGGATCATAAGGAACGGATGGTTGATCTCGGCCTCGTAATTGGGCACTTTCCTGAATTCCTCCAGACGACTCGGCGAGTATTTCTTACTTTGTTAAAGTTGAACTCCTGCCCACACTCCCGGGCCCAGACCAAGCAGTCAGCTATATCTTGTACCATCCCCAAAGCGTTCCCCTGGAAATTCAGACGAAAGCCGCTGTCACTTCGGATCATCGCAGTAACGACTCCAATTACATTTCTTGTACATCATGTTTTTTAAACTCGGTGTAATTACGGCCCGGAAGGATCGCAAGAAAAAAACGCTCCTCTTTCCGCCATTCATTCGGGAGGCTTCACGGGACTCCTTCCACCGGCTGCGTGGTTCTGAGCTCTCACCTTGGGGTAAGTGCAGTAGTCGGGGCAAACCACTGTTGCTCCGAGTTCCTCGGCCATCTGTCTGGCAAGCAAGCAGTAGATGGATCTCTCTCCAGATCCCCATGCGCCGCCGTAGATGAAAACCACCAGAGGTGTTGGCACATTCTCACACTTGGCCTTGGTGGGAGGGTGGTACAAGTCCAGCTTGTTGCCCCGCCGGCCGAATGCAATGCCCTTTCACGGGACAAGACGAGACAAATCTGAGAATTTTGACACGGCCTCCGACGTCAAGATTTGGTCATAAGGTTACGCAGGGACTTGTGAGGACGCTCATTGCACTGAACTTTACTGACGCGGGGGGGGGGGGGGGGTTATTTGACGGGGGCCGGGATCAGGGACGGCCATTTTGAACACCGACTGAGGTCCCATCCTTGTTGTATGTCCGCTAAACGGAGAACCGTTTCCGTTCTGCGACGTAACTTTAGCAAGTCCGCGTTTCTTTAACTGTTTTGGATTCAGACTCGGTAATCGGGGGGATTCCTGAACGTCACGCGACTCAAAGCGAGGGTAAAAACCCTGACCATGACACACCTTTTCATAATGCTTACGGTTTTCGTCATTCTTGTACCACGACTTCCACTGAACGTAAAGCCTCCCGTACTGCAGATATTTCAGTGTTTCCAGCACTGCTCTGGTCAAGCGGTATATTCGCCTGATAGAAAAAAAAAAAAGAAACACTTGGCTGGGATCAAAAATGAAAATGAGAGGGCAAAAGCGGATCTGTTGTAGATGACAGGCTACCTGGGCTTTAGAGCTTCTATATACTTCTTGTATCCAGGCTTGTTTGGCCATCCATACAGCCACTGGGCAGCCAGAGAAATGGAGTAAGGGAGGCCCACCAACAGCACGCCCACAGCCACGGGCAGCGAGACATGGTATTTAAGCCCTGACCTTCAAAAGCAAAAAAAAAACAAATGACATTAACTCTGAGGGTAAATGTGTTGCTTCTCTTACTCAAACATGTTCATAATGTCGCACATAAAATATTCTTACATATTGCGGTTGGGTCTGACTGCGAACCCTGCAAATCAAACACAACGCAAGAGAGGGTTTGTTATCGTTTCATCGGAGGCAAAGGAGAGCAACGTCAGCGCTTTCTACTCGGGATGAATTTGTCACGTCGCTATGTCTTGTTTCAGAAAATTGCATTCCTCGAGCGCCTATCTCCATGAGAATGTAGACTCTTTTCGCACAGCCCACAATGAGAGGTGGGAGCTTTAATAATTAAAACTTTAACGGGGCACATCCTAAAAATAATTATCTTAGCTACGTCTATTTGATCTCACAGGGAGATAGACAAGGTTCTGTGATTGACACCCACGTGTATTTTGGTGCAGAATCACGAAAGAGTTTTACTCAGGGTTTTTTTTACACACATTGTAGAAATGTTCTTTTTCTATAAGCTATTTACTTTTAATGCAGACTTGTCAACCTTGGGGTCTGCAACAAGTCAAGTGAAGCCTCGCTAAAGCCCTTTTATATTTCAGCCTCGGCAAAACATCACATCCCTCGATGGAGAGTAAGTGATTTGCAATGGCTTTTTTATTATAGTACTATATTAATTCCACAATGGCGGGTACTGAGTGTTGTTTTTTCCTGATCTTGCTGGACCTCCGGCGGATGCTGAAATAATCCACATGACCTTTGTCCCTAAAGACAATCAGACAGGATATCCCAACTTAAGCAAGATCTTCAGGAACTTGTTATTGTGCAAATAAAGTCTTACCAGAAAGTGAGAAGGATGTTATATTGTAAGCTTGATAAATAAGTCACTTTTCAAAGCAAACTTCATTCAACCTCCGGGGGGCGCCTAATTCAAGGTGACACCCATGAGTCGATCTCAAGAGTTGGTAGGTCGTCCCCTAGTGGGCCTTTTTAACTAAAAGATTTTAAAAAAACAAAACAAAACAAAAAAAAAACAATACAAGGAGTGTTCTTTTTTTTTGAAAAGCTGTTTATCGCTCGCTTTGAAAACAACCGAAAAATAACACAAAACGTCTTTTCTAAAGTCGCTAGCTATGTAGCTAAACGCACGGTTAAAACGAGCTAGCTGTCAATCCAAGGAAACATTAGCCGCTTCCCGATGCTCGCAAATGTCTCCTAGCGGACTCGTTTAATTCATAATTGAAGGTTCGGAAATCATCAAAAAAAAAAAAATAGGCGAAAACCCGCAATGGCGCACAAAAACATACAATGCAAAGCTCAGCGGAGTAGCGAATATCCGAGGCAGGGCTGTTGTTTTGTGGAAATCTTTGATGGAAATGGGGAAAGATGCTCCGCGTCAGGGTCAGCGGTAGGTCGGCGCCACACACCATCAGAGAGCAGCGCGTTGAAGCGAGATGGATCCCCTCTCAACTTCCGCTTTCGCCGCGTTTAAACACGACAAAAAACAAAAGAAAACAGCACATTTTCTCAAATAAAGCTCCACGTGGTCCGTCTAGTTGATAGTTGAATTTATTTCTTGATAATTGTGGATTATGCATCGAAAACAGTCGCCGGAAATTCTTTTTCATTTGTAGTAACTTTGGTGTTCATGTTAGTATGAAGGGATAGTTATCTTGTCCTCAACGTCTTTGATTCAACGATAACCCGGAACTACATATTAAGCACTGGCATCCTATCATTATTATTATTAATAATAATATTGCTATTATTATTATTATCATTATAATGAGAACTATTATTGTTATCATCATTGGAAATATGTTAAACTGTGTTTTGAATGCATTTTAAGCTATCGATACATTTGATTAATGTATCGATCACTCATAAGGTCCAATATATACCAATAATTCTGACATGTGTAAAAAAAAAAACCCACACCAAAAAATTAGCCTCATGCTCGGGAAATAATTGTTATTTAATAATTTGATGCTTTTTTTTAAGGTCCATATATATGGCATCTAAAAGTAGATTAAATGGGTTACATACAACCTATGATACTGGTAATCTCTTTCAAAAAATTTGTTATTAACGGTCTTCTTCTTTTCCTTTGGGCTTTTCCCTTCAGGGGTCGCCACAGCGAATCCACCTTCTCCAACCCTGTTCTCTGGATCCTCCTCTCTCACACCAACTAGCCTCATATCCTCTCTCACTACCTCCATACATCTTCTCTCTGGTCTTCCTCTAGACTTCAATTCCAGCATCCGTCTATCAATATATTCACTATCCCTCCTGTGTATATGACCCAACCATCTTTTAACAGTAATAATAGTAATAATAGTTCATGAAGTATTTTGCGCTCATCTCAATTATGTCTTTTGTTTTCTTTGTTGGCTTTTGCTCCTTCCTTAAGTCTTTGTGTTTCCTTCAACTAAAAGACTCTGCTCTCCATTAGTTTGTACGCTACTTGGAAAATGACAATGCATCGCTTTATTGAATCTGCTTAATGTGAGATTTCATAACCAAAGTGCTATAAAAATGTTCATTAGGACTTGTTTTACTCAACGTATCTTTGTTGTATTTGCTTAATGTGAGATTTCATAACCAAAGTACATTCAAAATGTTCATTAGGAGCAGGTGTGGGGCACATTTTCTGCACACTTTGAGAGCCCTCTTTTCAACGCGAGGGGCAGTAGTACAATAAAAAAAAAACCTCCCTGTTTACTGGAAGAATATTTCAGCAGCGATGCAAGGGGCTGGCTCATGTGCACGCCGTCCATTTTGGATTCAAACTTGGGAGAATGTTTTCAAATACGCTAAGAACAGAACACAACTCACCATAATCAGCACCGGTCAGCTTCCCAGCCGGCCTGTTTGAGTCCCCTGGCGTGGTTTTGAGGTTGTAGCACTGCTGGTGTGCGTCCAGCAGGGAGAGCCAGAATCCTTCTATTTGCAATTTCGCGTCTCACCTGCAGCAATTCAGTCAGGTGTAACGACCCCACTGAAAAGTACCTGTCCAAAACAAACGCAGCTTGACGACAGAGAAGTATCCAAGTCATTTTTTTAGCACAGAAATTCACATTGTGCTGCACCTCACCGCACATGCGATGCATAGACATGCATGAGGATTTCAATCTAAAAACAACATGATTTGATCACTGATGTCTTTCCATAAGCCTTAAATAGGTATTCAATCATTCAACCCTTCTATAAATGCGCATCTTGAACAAATTATGCAGCCTCTTTGCATGTCAGGCCGTGCAGCTGTTATTGGCCCCCGACTGCGGAAAAGCTGGGATCCAACAGAGCAAATTCATGGAAAGCATAGCAGCGTAGGTGCAAAGGACCAATTCAGTGGTTATTGTTATGTTTGGCCCCACGGAGCGACGGCTCCGGCCCTGAGCGGGTGTGCGGTTCCTCCGTCTGCCGCTATGTGGGGAGTCCCAGGTGCTTCTCGGACGCCACGGTGGAAACGGAGCCAGTCAGCGAGTGCAAAGTCAGGCGCTGGGTGGGCATGACGAGCAGCGTCAGCCCCTTTTCAACACTGTGGTAAGAATTCGCAGTATTTTCCTGTGCCTGTTTGAGAATGATATTATCCCTCACGGAATGATTGTATGCATAGCGGTATTATTATTATACGTTCTGCGTATGCACGGTGAAGGCCCTGAAACGTGTTGATGGAAAAGGTGTTATGGCAGGCGGGCATCCAAACACTGACCGCGGTTGCTATATTTAAATCAAAATTGGAGTTAAGAGTGCAAACGTACAAGTGCAATGAATGTCTTTTATCCATTGTTCCCTCTATTTTCCACTGAAAAGGCTCGAACTATTTCCTAATTGTCATTCTATCCCTTTATTTTTATTGAAATACAAGAAAGTTGGTTTAGAAAAAGCAACAAAAAACGGTTGGATTGTAAAAAAAAAAAAAAAAAAAAAAAAAAAAAAAACAAACTCTCTCGACAAAAAGACCCACATACATCATCGACACGCAA
>CAAKHD010013300.1:14604-30438 GCA_901007705.1 Fistularia tabacaria | reverse complement strand
CCGAGGCCAAGTTCTTCCTTTTTCCTCCCCCTCCGTGTTTTATATCTTAACGCGTTGCGATGCGTGCCCTCCCTCAAAGCGCTGCTCCCCTAAATCCCGTTGCTGTTAAAGCGTTGCAAAAAAAAAAAAAAAAAAAAAAAAAAAAAATCAACCTTCAGCTGAAGGTGTAAATTAAACTGGATTTGAAGGCAAATAAATAAGTAAATAAATGCGCGTCCTTGTCCTTATTTTCACATCCGGGCCGGAGCAGCCGGCAAATGAGCCTACGAAATTAAAAGTAAATAAAATTAAGACGGCTCTCTTACCTGTTATGTTCTGGAGGAATATGAGCGGGATGTTTCTTTGGCAGCACAACTCAATAAAATGCGTCCCCTGAAAAATGAATTCAACATAGAATGTTTTATATATATATATGTATATTTTCATGTGTGTGTGCGTGTGTGTGTGTGTGTGTGTGCCCATATTGAATAACATTCCCACCGAACACACGTGTGGCGTCGCCACCTTGAGCTCCGATGACAGAAGAAGGAATGGCTTATTCTTCCGACCGCCCGGAGAAGCAAACAAGACGAGGACAAACAAAACAGCTGTGTTGAAGAGTGAGAGACCGAGGCGCGGCCCGAAAAATAAACCCGCCTTCAAGCATTCCCTGCTTGTCCAGGTGCCTGCGCCTTAATCCCGGGGGGAGGGGAGGGGAAGAGGTTTATCGAAGCGCGGCGGAGGTCACGTCGCTTCACGCTTCCGCTCGGCTGTTGCCGGAGATTACCGCCAGCGCGTCGGGAGTCGGGGCGGCCTTCGGCCGAGCCGCGGGAACTCGGCGGCGGCACCTGCCAGGAGCGACTTTGCAGGCAAACGAGCACAAAAGACGGTGCGCGGCGGAGAGACGCCTCATTTCCATAGGCTTTGTATCGCTGAATTACTCATGTGTCTTCTCCTGTTTTGGCAGTTACCTCTGCTGGCTCGCTCCCGCTCTCCGCTGTCTGTCTTACACGGGGAAGTGTAAACAAAGAGCCAGACAATGCAAAGGACGGCTACCTAATAA
This sequence comes from Fistularia tabacaria, assembly GCA_901007705.1. Lineage (NCBI taxonomy): Eukaryota > Metazoa > Chordata > Actinopteri > Syngnathiformes > Fistulariidae > Fistularia > Fistularia tabacaria. The sequence goes on along the minus strand of CAAKHD010013300.1, from coordinate 29,396 downwards.
AAACTGTCACTCGGCGGGAAATGAATCATCAGTTTGCTGCCAGATCTGCGGCGCCGCGGCGTAAATCCAATCATTTCATTGCCGCACGCCGTCTCACAACAACAACGGCAAAATACAAAAAAGAAAAAAAAAATGTTAAAAAAGCAAGGAGAAATGCCTTTGACAATTAAACATAAAAGAAATCCAGGCGACCAATGACAGGAGCGGGAAGAAGAGGAGGGGGGGAAAAAAATGAAAAAAATGGCATCTTGAAATGCAAGGAGAGTATTGATTTTCCTCGTGCTGCGGTGTCTGAACGCGCCCGGGCCCCGAGCCCGCTGTCAGTCCCTTTCAGCAATAATTACACAGAGCAGATAACCCTCGGCTCCCACTGTCACATCCACACCACGTGGAAAAGGGAATCAAAGGAACCGTAGCTCGCCGGGCACGCCGACCCCGCCGCCGCCCCTCAACCCTGTAATCCAATTTCAAAATGTGTTTGAAAAACACATTAGTCCTTAATCACAAACGCGGCTCCTCTTCTTCACGGGTTCGGCCCGGTCAGGCCGGCACGGCTCGCGCATTAAGCGAATTATAGTCAATGAAAATTATCTTTCTCCCCTCGCCCTCCCCAATTTTTTTTTCTTTTTGCTTGTTTGTCTTTTTTTTTTTTTTTTTTTCCCCCAAAAACGCCGTTATTACAACGTCGCCGCGTGCACTCGTGAGTTGGCCTGCAAAAGTGGAACTGATACCACGTGAAAAGCTCTGCGCCTTCGGACGACGAGTCCGAGGACCGAGGCGGCGGCTGGAAATATTTGTATTCCACGAGGGCGGCAGCGGATCGCTCGCTGCGAAACACCGAGCGGCGTCGGTATTGTGTTAACGTCCTTGACATTCTGAGAGCGCATTACGCGCACGCAGCCTCCTCCTCCTCCTCCTCCTCCGAAGGCTCAGCCAGAAGGGCGCTCTTTGCACTTTGCAAAGACCGTGTGTTTTCTTTGCATCCCTTTTGTTTTCCGGATGATTTCTAATTCCTTGACTTTCTTAAATGGCTTCTTAATGAATTGCATGAACGCTACTTGAGGAGGAAACGGAGTCGGGGGGCTTCATCTGCTTGCCTCACTTCAGGCATTATGGATGAAAAGCCCGTGGAACCATCAGTCTCAACTCTCAGGGAAATAGAAAATGCACTCCTGATCTGTAAATTCACGGTTTGGCAAAAGCAGAAGACGGCATCTTTTCCGCGGTGCATCGGCCACTTTCCAAGGCCACTTTCATACCGAACGTGACGGCAGGCGTCAGGTCATGTTTGTGAAAACAACAGCCTTGTAGGGTTTCTTCGCTGATACATTCATTTGTCCATTCTCTATGAGACAGAAAGGCCTGCTGGGGGAATCGAACCGGGGACCTTCTCGCTTTGAGGCAGAAGCGCTAAGCGCTAATACTGCAAAACTTATCCTCTCAATAGGTGAATCCCTGTTTTGGTCAAGTTGAAGGAGACAAATGAAAGTTTTAAAAGAGTGTTGGGATTTTACTTTCGTTACATCTTCGCTTCCGAGGGAGATTCACCTTCTTCGCAGACTCTGAAAACAAGACCCCGTTGTTCCCAATAATCCCGACTGGGTAGCCAAAGATTCTTGAAAACCCTTTAGAAAAAAAAAAGGAAAGAAAAAAGAAAAAGAGGCCTTAACACAGCGTGCAGAATAGAAATCAAACAACGATGGCCTGGTTTTCATTGGACGTACCTGTGACCAGCGTGTCGCCGTAAAACGCCTTGAACTCGTCAAACTTACTCCCGTCCACAATCCTGGCAACGACCTGCCGTCACATTGACAGAACGGGACGTTCATAGCGACATCTGTGCAGCCACCCCCGACACAGACACCAAACACACACTCACATTTAAAGAACTGATGTGACCATTTGCCCTCGGTCCAATCAATCAGTGTTTGAATTCCGAACAGGAATATTATCTGAAGTCCGTCAGAAATCACTTCACTTATTATGGCTTTAGTTGTATGTGTGCAGTTTAAAACGCTTTTTGTTTTTCTCCAAATGCAATTTAGCCTCTAACCAGAAGCGCAAAAAAAGCAGAAGATTTGATAAATAAACACTTTGTACATTTCCACGTGATTTTCAGACACAACGTATTCTACAGATGGAAATGTGCATTGAATGTGGTGGGCTACAGACAGCAACTATGGGCGTAATTTACGAGTAGAAAAGTGCAGATGATAAGTTATGCTATATAATTGCTGTATAGAAATTGTGGAACTGATTTAACTTTCTATTTGTATGCAAATTGGACCGCACGTCTTTTTAATTTTGTTATTATTTTTTCTACAAGTGAAGCGAGTGCTCAGAAATGCTCTCAGGTTACGCGTAGATTTAACAGGCTAACTTCTGTATTAAACTGCCTTAATCCCAATAGGAGGATTTAAAGGCAGCTGTTGACGGAGAAGGACATTTCTTCTGAGGAAAAAGCCGACAGCTTTTCTTCTTCGCTCTTTTGAAAGCGCACACTCACATAGAGACACACACACACACACACACACACACACACTCACACTACCTCTCTGACATCAAAGTTGCGTTTCAAGTTGTCCCCCACGATTCCATAGAGTTCATCCGCGGGGTAGAGCGGGGCTTCGGTGGGCTCCGTGGTGACCTGAGGGACGGACTCCGTGTCAATGACGGAACGTGAACCTCAGCCCAAATTCGAACGGCGGCGGACTTGCCTGGATATTCTTCCTGTAGTTGAGGCTGCGCACGGCCTTTCTGGCCAAATGCAGCGCGTGGGTGTCATCCAGGGCGTAGTGGTCCGTCACGCCCGATTTCCTGAATGACGACACAGAAAAAAAGATTTAAAATATTAAAAATAAAAAATAAAAATCGATGGCTGCGAGCGTCGGAATCGCGTGTTTCATCAACACCTAATGGGATGAATAGATATTGCAATGAATGACACCACATGAGGGCGTGGAGCGGAGGTGCAGCCTGCTGCTGCTACAGAGTGAGGAAACCAGGTGAGACCCGCCGGCACGAACTTGTTCATACTTTTCCAAATCCTGCCTTCGACTGGATCGAAAACGCGCAAACCCTCCCTCGTCGTGTGAGGGTTTCAGAGGACGGAGGCTGTTCTGGGGGGAAAAAAACAGCTCCTTAAACGCAGCGGAGGATAAAAGCTTGCTCCGCACCTGCAGTGAAGATCAGCGCCGCCGAGGTCCTCAGCAGACACCTGCTCTCCAGTGGCTGCTTTGACCTGGAAAGGACGCAGACATTGAAATATGCAGACACCTCTCCCTTGGGGAGACACCGCCAGCCGCCTGCGGTCTAAATATCGGCGTTTGGAGCGTCAACCCTGGCATCCGGACCAACAACGGATGTCTAATATGTGCTCTTTTGTCAATCTTGATCTGCTGTACAGACCAAACGCCTAAACTGGGCTTTGCTCAATTTGAAGTTTCATTCACTTTATGGTTTTGAAAGGATCGTTTTAGTTCTGCAATGAAGCGATTTCTAGCTAATGTCCGGGGAGCATCGGCCGCTTCTGAAAGTTCAGTCTTCAGTGAATTTTCTGATCCGATTCGCTAAAATATAAATTAGCGAGAAAGTTCCATTCAGAGAGTTAAAAAAAAAAAGAAAAAAAAAGATATTCACCAGCAAAAAGATCCATGTCTGGGTCACTATTCTGGCATTAGAAGAATTTGCAATGTCACAGCGATAATATATTTCTGCACCACTACACCGGCCGGCCCGAATTACCAAGTTACATCTGACTGCAGGGGGAAAAAAAAAATAAAAATACGGAGAGCTTAGCTAACCAAGGGAGGTCCTCCGAGGAAGATGGTTCCCTGCTTCCTCACGATGATGCTTTCATCCGCCATGGCCGGGACATAAGCTCCTCCAGCGGTGCAAGAGCCCATTACCACGGCAATCTGAGAAAGGCACGGAGAAATAATGAATCCCTTTCAATTAGGGACAAACCAATATGCTAAGAAACCTGCATCTGTGCTACGTCGGGGTTGTTTTTTTGACGGATCCTGTGACGGGACCATAGTTGGAAAGGTGGTATTTGCATTTCACTCGCAGATAGATTAAAATAATGTGATGTTTTTGCTGGGGGTCTGAGCCAAACAAACACGTCCCCGGTGTGTCTGGAGAATAAACAATATTAGCATGAATTCATTTCTGCGTCTGAATGGATTCAGGTGTGTTTATTCCCTGAGGGTCTGCAGGGCGGGAGGGTGGAGAAGAGACGTGAGCGCAAGTGGATCTGACTTTTTCGACGGCGCTATCTGCATTTAGCGGCGGCCCTATTTTTGTTTCCTTTCAGAGCGCCAGCATTAAAGGGCGGCTTTTGGCTGCTTGTCAATGGCGAGACGGGTTTCAGCCGCGTGCAGACGGCAGGAAAGATGAATAACTTACAGCGGTGCAGTTTAGATTCGCCGTCTCTGCTCGCTCTAATACACATTTAAACTTTTTCCGACTGACACGCAGCCATTTCACCAGACAAGTAAAAGTGCACGCAATAACTTGTCCCGTTATGGGAATGTGCATTTCCAGATAGGGAGCACGCGGCGGCGGCGGCGTCACCTGCGCTATCCCCTCCGACGACAGCCTGGCCTGGTTGTAGAAGATGCGTCCGAAGTGATCTCTGTCTGGAAAGACGTCTGCCTGTCTGGGTAGATTGGCTCCTCCTGAATCCACTGTTGAAGAACACGGAGAACAGGCGTGTTTTTCCAGCACCGAGACAAAATGCGGCCGAGAACAGCCGCACACGGCAAGAGGGCATACGGAAAAATAAAAATCAGTAGCTCTACCATAGAGACATACAACCGTTCACCCTCTCGCTCCACGCCGGACCAATTTAGTCTCAAAAATAGCGGAGAACCTGGAAACACACATGGGGAGAAACATGCAAACCCCACCCAGATAGGCCTCCAGTCGGAATCCAACTGTCGTGAGGTGGAAGCGCTAACAACGGCGCCGCTCAGGGAAAAAAATAAAATAAAAATGACCCGCAAAGGAGGTAAAAATATGTCCAAACACATCAGGATGTAGCTTTTTCTCAACGCCACTGACATTCGCTCACATCAGCAGAAAATGTACGAAAGAAGAAGAAAACACGCGCGCACATAAATATCCTGGGAGAGCAAGTTAGAAGAAGCAAAGAGCTGTGTTCCGAAGCGTTGCATAATGCATCAGAGGGCACCCGTGAAAGGTCTGGGTTTGTTCCCAGCCTCTCCTTTGTCACACATTTTGTGCGGCGACTCGTGACCTCACTTCATTCTTCCGCCTCTAACTGACGCCAAACATTTGTGATTCACTCAAGGCTGCCGTCCATTCAAGTAAGACATGTCCTTTTTTTAGGGGGAGGGGGGGCGGAGGGTTGGCATTGTCCTTGTGTGTGTGCAAACACTGGAAACTCACCAAGGTAAATGCAGGGCAGGTGGTTCTGCTGAGCGATTTCTTGTGCACGAAGGTGCTTCTTCACTGTAATGGGGTAGTACGTCCCCCCTTTGACGGTGGCGTCGTTTGCCACGACGACGCATTCTACCCTATGACAAATGAACAATAAACACGTTATCCGGGCGCAGTCAACAGTCATTCCATTTTTGAATGATATTCAAATGATGACACATAAGTGTGAACGTTCCACTATAACGGTCAGCGCCTCCTTAATGGGACACCGGTGTAGCCAGTTACCGATCGACGGCCAGGACTAATGGAGCTGTAAAAAGGCCCGCGGCTCCAAAAGTCATGATCTATATTTCATATCATAGGATCATCTTGGGATAATTCAATGAGGGGGGGGGGGGGAATTCATGCATTCATTATCTAGACCAGGGGTGTGAAACTAATTTTCACCGAAGGCCACATCAGCATAATGGCTGCCCTCAAAGGGCCACATGTAACGCTAACGGTTTAAATGTAACTAAATGTAATGTGTAATAAATGTAACTACTCCTTCATGTTAAATAACTCTGAATTTATGACTCATTCAAATCCAGAATAGTCACATATGCATTTGCAAAGATGTAAAATAAATGGTGTTTACGAGTTGCTCTGTGACAACATAAATCCTTTTCTATTGTCAGGTTAAGAAATCCACATCACTCCATCAATCAATGATCAAACTATCCAAGAGAAGAAAGAAAAATATCATCCAACGCCAGTTATTACATCAACTTTGTTCAAAACCTTTTTGTCACAATTGAAAGGGACAGAATAATAGAATACGTACAAGTGACAATCGTGCAAAAGACGACTGAAAATGGCATTGGTGTGGATCCGCTGCAATCCAATGGCGGGAAGCCGTCACTTTGCGGGGAACCTGATCGGCATGAATTGTGGGAAATGTAGTTCGTGGTCAACGCACGCGTTTGACTGATTTATTTATCAGACCTTTTAAGATGTTCTCACGGGCCACATAAAACGGGGTGGCGGGCCACAATTGGCCTTCTGGCCTTGAATTTGACACACGTGATCTAGACCGTTTTTTCCTGTTGCAGGGGGGCGGAGCCTATCCAAGCTGTCATGGGGTTCACCAGAGGGACGTTCACTCTCTCATTGAGACGTCATAAAGAAAAACAACAATTCACCCTCTCATTCGGGACAATTTACGGTCTACAATGAACGTCCTGCATGTTTGTGGACTGCGGCAGGAGCAAGATGGAGAATCCACACCGCAAGTCCACCTGGAATGGAACCCCGGACCTCGCTGCACCACCGTGCTGCCGAAATTTACATTTTTTAAATTTTCTTCACATCAAGAAGTGAGACTTCTGACATGGCCGCCAGCCGAGTAAACATCAGAGGAGCTTGGAAACACTTTACCCTGACACCCGTCCAATCCCGGTGATGATACCTCCTGCCGGCACTTCCTCTCTCCCGTACAGCTCGTGCGCTGCAAACTGGGACAATTCCAGAAAAGGAGTCCTGCAAGAAAAGCGGGTCACGATAAACAACCGAAAGTAATTGGACGGGGAATTGGAAAAGTGTTTGTGAGCTTTAAAGTTTACTTTATTTCGGATTTCACTCGGGAGGAGAGCATCCATGATGCTGAGACGCTACGTCGCTACTGATAACAAGTACAGCAGGGTTATGTGAGGATGGATGGATGGATGGATGGATGGATGGATGGATGGATGGATGGATGGATGGATGGATGGATGGATGGATGGATGGATGGATGGATGGATGGATGGATGGATGGATGGATGGATAGATAGATAGATAGATAGATAGATAGATAGATAGATAGATAGATAGATAGATAGATAGATAGATAGATAGATAGATAGATAGATAAAATATTTTAGTATTCTGTTACGAACTGTTTCTCAAAAATCAGGATATTTCATTTAATAGTCTCTCCCTCTGCAAATCACTGCAATTGATCTCAATATCATAGGAAATGCCGTGATGGGATTCAGAAACGGGGAAATATGCTGCAAATATTAGCGGGCTAATTGTCTGAGAATTGGGACTGTTTGTGGTAAAAGGTTTCTTTCCATGCGACGGAGGCGTTGGAGGGTAGAAGCGGGGGGACGTTACCCCGGATCCAGGAGTCTGTCGATACGCTCCCTCGGCAGGAGTTTCCCGCGGGATGTGTGAAGGTTTCTGGCTTTCTCCCCCCCTCCTGCGGTCAGAAGAGTCAATTCAGCGAGTTCCAAATCACCAGCATTGCCATTTCAAGAAATGACATCGCGTCTTGTACCCCAAGTGCCCGATGTAAGAGCAATTCTATGACAATTCAGCGCAACTTGTGTACACAATTACGTCGGAAACAATCGTTTTACACAACAGAGGCAGAGAAAAAAAAAAAGCCCGAAGCTCAATTCGATTAAAAACAAACGACCAATAAATCAGAGATGTACATGTGTGAGTGGGCGCAAAGTTAAAGGCCGGCAGGAGTGAAACAGCTGTCATTTTAAACAGCGGAATTAAGCATGACTTAATGGAAAATGGCTCCAGTTAAGAGTGCGTTTTCACATCCGGCGGTTTCCGCCGGTTAGCATTCCCACACGGACAGCCGTGCAAGGCGCGAGCCGGACCATCGGGAGCGACCCGGGGGTTCGGCGTCTTGCCCGAGGGCCGAGAATCGAGCTCCCGGTCGCCCGCTCTGCCGGCTGAGCCGCAGACGACGCTTGCGTGTGAAACCATTTTTAGATTCTCTGCACCGGGGCCCTCGTGCTGTCTCCCTCGCATTAATGTGTTGTCATAAAAATGAATCTCTGTGAGGAACAGGACGCCGCACAAAAGACAATACACCTGTCACTTTCCGCTGTTTTCCATCTGAAGGACTGTGTTTCGCGGGTCCCAGCAGGCCCCTTAATACAATTGTCTGCACATAAAACCCTGAAAAATTATGAAAAAACGTTTGCGGCGAAGCACATCGAGCAAGAGTGACAATTGCAACTGCGCGCCGTCCGTCCGCCGCGCCGTCTCTCTGCCGGTGTGTGGTTTCCAGAACGGCGATACAAAATCTAACAAGACACACAGCGTTCTTTGCTCTTGGATGAGAAATACTGGGTCTCCCACCGGGGCTGGAGATGCCTGTCCTCAACATCAACTTTCCTTTATTGAGCCGCTGTGTTTTGTTTTGTTTTTTTCCAGACAACCTGCTGTCTGGCAGCCTGTCTATTTTAGTGCATACGCGGGCCACCCGGTGGCCGCAGTCATAAATGATTTAAAACCTTGCCTGATACTCAGGCCAGATGAAGAAAATACATAACAAAAATTTCAACATGTGTGTACCTGCTTCTGTCCTTCCTCAGCAAATATACAAATCCGCGTCATCTGATTTACAGCTTTCACAGAGGTCGTTGTTAAGAGTCACCAAAGGACGGCTACTTCTCCAACAACAACCGATAAGGATTATTCTGAGCTGTTACTAACCCAAACAACGCCGGATCGGTGAAGGCTCATTTCCCAACCCTTGCACCTACCCAATTTTATCTTCTCCGTTCGACTTTTCAGCTCTTCGACGAGAGCCTGCATACGCGCGTAATTGTCCTGAAAAGCCAAAAGACAAGATATTTGGGTGTGATGTCAGTTCCACATGCAGAACAACAGGAACAAAGAGTCGGCCAAACGTAATAAGTTGACAGGGGCGTGTTTGTGTTAAAGTTATCCATAAGAAACAAAACAGCCCCGAAGGCTTCAGTCAACAAAACATTGAACATCTGTTACAGGAGGGAGAGCTTTGCCAAACACTTATGTATTATTCATTAGCTGCTGACGACAGAGGAACGAAATTAGCATTTTAATCAAAACATCATTCAGCACTAACAGGAAGCTGCCATATAATCCTTAGATCCAAATGAAATGTTAAACGACAATAGTTTCACCGGCTCTATTTGTAATATCTTTGCCTTTGAGGGTAAACACATCTGCTGAGCTGCAGTGACCCCCCCCCCTATCATAATCTGAGAAAGCAGGTTGTTCTTCTATAGTTACTAAATGCAACAAGGGATCCGGCTCCATAAAGCCAGACATATTTTCAAGTTTTCATAGAAAACTTAGTTACGCTTACCTAAACTTTACTTTTACACGCCCACAACAACAAGAACAAAAAACTTAACTATAAATGACAGGAGGGTACAAAATGGATAGTTCATCAGAAAGTTAAAATTAGGCACGTAAGAAGGAGAGCTATTGTGACTTAAGCAATATTTTAACCAATTTTACCTGTAAATTAAATAAAATGGAACTATTAACAGGACGCATGCCAGTGAGGAAGTGAATTCTGTAGATACTGTGTTTAACATTAAGGTGGAAAGTTTGCAAAACAATTGTTAAAGTCACGTGCAGACAAATATGCATTTATTGACTTTAAAATCCTCTCAATTTAATAACGCCGGCGGTTGCATTTTTCCTTGAACCCAAGTAGATTTTTAAGCTCTCTTGTGCTCAAAACATTGGTCTTTAAGTGACAAAATTGAGCATCAGATGTTGTTATGCAGGGCTGACCTCTGAGACATGAATATTTCGACACATCGCAGTGCAGTTGAGTTCAGTGAAGTGCTGCTTGTGATACTTTGGTGTATCTTTGGTGAAGAAGAAGGTCAAATTTGCTGAAATGTCTTAAATGCAGTTTCTGACAGGATGATGCTATTGTAAACACCAATGACAACTGCAGGGTTTGACCTCTCCGCTCGGATAACAACTTCATGGTTATGTAGTCCCAATTGATTTGAGGGGGGAAAAAAAAATAAGATTAACCGCTAATAAATAGTCGTGTTTATTACAGTCCTTAACATGTTTTGAGTGGCGTTTTTCCGCAGTTTGTGTTGACACCACACAGCAAGGAGACGGACACCTTTACGGCTATGCTAACTGGCGTTAGCTGCGGGCTAGCTTACCTGGTAGTCCGAGGACTGTGTGTCGGGCTGGGAGCCGAGTCGGGCCACTTTGTCGGCATGGTATGGTCTTCCGCACGCCAAGGGGAGGCGTCGGCAACGGGACAACCAGGGTCTGACCGTCCGGAGGAGCATTTTGATGCTCAAGTTTACCTCAGCGTGCAAATTGTAGCTGCTAGCTAATAACCTAAATGCCGGCGATCTTCTTCTGTGGCTTGGTGATGTGTTGAGCTGAGCTATTGCGCCATCTAGTGGCCATACTAAGCAATTACGCGTGTAGAAATGAAAACTACGACACGTGTTTTTTCCATCGCGAGGATGGTAATTCTGACATTAATTCAATTTATTTCAAAAATATGTATCATCAGATGGGTATTTCAGATTAGACATTTCATGTGGGTGATGCAAAACGTGTTGTTTGTCGTTTATTAATAATATATCCAGCCTGTGTGCAATACATCCGCCCTAAATATTTGCACTTCTTCTGCAGCTCAATGATGATAATATTTTGGCTCGCAGGAAAGTAAAACATGTAGCTGAGCAAAGATCCATGCTGCCATCATGTGACTTTGCAATGCATTACACCACACAAATAATCCGTGTGTATCTTTGAACAAATCCCACGAGGGATTAATAAAGTATACATTATTATTATTGTTAAAAAGAGAGAGAAAAGAATAGACCTTTACCAGCTCAGTAATCACTTTTAAAGCAAACATTGTAATCTAATCACAACATTGTTTTTCCTCTATGCTTCATTAATCCCTTGCGGAAGATTCATCCTCTGCATTTAAGCCCTCATGCATGAAACATGAGCGTCGGGCAGCCACTGAGCGGCGCCCGGGGGAGCGGTTAGGGGATCACTATCTGGCCCAGTTACACCTCGAAGGCCCAGGAATTGCTCGGGAATCGAACCAGGAACCTTTCGGTTCCAAGCTTTTACAACATGAGCCACGCCTGTGTGTTTTTAAGCAATGAGTCAAATGGTGCAGAACGGTAAAATGTTCAAAGCAAGACCCAAAACCAGACAATGAAAAAGCCGGGGATAATTTTAGAGCAAAGTCCAGTAAAACCTCCCAAATACCACGAGGATGCAAAATTTTAACAAGTTCTAACGTGAAAGTCCAAGTTCTGACTTCAGATACAAGAACCGGAATTGGTGGGCAGGAGAAGTAACACGACGACAGGATGCATCGTTTTGGTGGATTCTGGTGTCGTCTCAGTCACCAGGTGGCGCTGTGGTAAAAGAGGTTCTGGAGATGCAAGAGCAGAGGGTTTGAAGCGGCAGCCCGGCGTCCTGCACACAGAGTGGATGCAGATCAAATATCTCCCGGCTCAGGGTTACGACCGATCCATCGTCGATACTGTTTTTTAGGATGCGTGCAGTGTGAAGAGCCCATCATTTGAAGGCAGCATGGGAGGTTCTTGTCACCGCCGTTCTGACTCCTCACCGCCAGGTTCTCCTGGAGAGGACCTGTTTTGAATATATCCTTGTGATTCTTTAGATTGGTGCTTCCTTGCCAGCCCGCCCGCCACAGCGTTTCAAAAAACAAAAAAAATTGGAAGGAACAACTCCGAACCAGACGAGGAGGAAAATTTAAAAAAAAAAAAGGCCTTGAGTCTCATTTGGAGAGGTGAACCAAAGTTGGTTTTAAATGGGATTGGGAGTTGGTTTAAAAGCTTCACAAAAAAAAAAAAAAAAAAAATCCTTTCTGACCCGAGTGCTTTATTCGGAGGTAGAGTACATCTGGCAGAGTACTGGATGAAGAGCATTCAAAACAAGAGCTTTTAGTTCATTTAGTTTTAAGGGGCCTTTCTCCTCCAACGCTTTCATATTCTATCGGCGTGCATAAAAATGTCCGTGACCTCCACTCAAACGCCTGCTCCTGTTTTCTTAGGAAATATACAATTCTCACTTTTCGCATGACCCGCCGCTCATCCGGCTCCCTCTACTTTACCGTGACCTCTGAACCCGTTCCCACCGCCGCCGCGCTGAAGTGATAGAATAAATGTAGAGGCATGGAAAGCCTCTTCAATTTTGATGGCTGCGCTGGAGTGCGGGGAGAGAGCTGGGATGGCGTGCATAGGTTGGGGAGGGAGAGCTTTGCCTTTGGTCGTGAAATTTCTGAAAATCCACGAGGTCACGTTGGGGAATTTGACTAAAAACGCCGCGTCTGCCAGCGTCTGGCACGTTTCTCCGGGGAACAATGGACACATTTTGAAAAACGTTTCGCCGCGTTCGCTCGCGCGCCCACGCAAGGCGCCGACCCGGCCATCGAGAGGGGGGGCGGGGTCGGTGTCTTGCCCAAGGACACTCCAGCATGCGGGCTGCCGCAGGGGTGTCTAGTGCTCTTCATCTGGGTTGTTCAGCCATTCCAAGGCTTCATGGGATTGTGCAACAGAAAACAGCCGAAATAATCGTCACGCCGCGTCTGTCTGAAGATCCGTTGGAGTGATGACTGTGAAACGGTGGGACTGATGACACGTCCGGATAGTAAACTACTCCTCATCCGTTGAAAACGCAATGACTTAGCATTGAGGAACAGACAAATAAACAGCAGAGCTGGGGCCGAGAGATGTGGGATATATATATATATATACACTACAATACAATATAAATGTATATTTATACATACATATATATGTAGATATATGGATGTATGTTTATATGTATACACACACACACACACACACACATATATATATATATATATATTAATACATTCAAATATGTATATATATGAATGGATGTTTCTATGTAAAAACAAACATTTATATATATCTATGTATATACATATATATTAAGACATTCAAATATGTATATATATGGATGTATGTATACACAAACACTTACATATGTACGTATATATGTTTAGATTCATATATGTTTATATGTATATATATGTCTGTGTATACATATAAACATACATCCATATATATATATATATATATGTGTGTGTGTGTGTGTGTGTATATATATATATATGCATATATGTGTGTGTGTGTATATTTACATATGTACACACACACACACATACAGATATGTATATGTATGCATATGTATGTGTGTGTATACATACATATATATGTGTATGTATGTATATTTATATATGTATGTGTGTGTGGGTGTGTATATATATATATATATGTATGTGTGTGTTTGTGTGTGTGTTTGTGTGTGTGTGTGTATATATGTATATATGATATGGCCAGAAGTATTGTCTCGCCTTGACTGGCATATGAATTTAAATGACATCCCATTCCCGATCCATAGGCTTCAATATGACGTGGCTCCACCCTTTGCAGCTGGAACAGCTTCTGCTCTTCTGGGAAGAATGTTCACAAGCTTCAGGGGTGTGTTGATGGGAAGAGGCTCCAAACTGTTCCCACAAAGTTGGGAGCACGGAATGGTCCAACATGTCTTGGTGTGCTGAAGGCCAGCCCTTCCTCGTCCAACATCAGTGTGTGACCTCACGAACGAAGCTTGTGGACATTCTTTCCAGAAGACCTGGAGCTGTTCTAGCAGCGAAGGGTGGAGCCACGTCATATTGAAGCCTATGGATCAGGAATGGGATGCCATTAAGTTCATATGCCAGACAAGGCAGGTGAGCCGATATAGTGGGATATGTTTTTGTACATATCGATAGATAGACGGCTCCTCCTGGTGCATTTATAACATCTGTACAACCTGTCCTGCAGCTATCAGGGTCTGAGTGGGAGGGGAGGGGAGCCTGTCCCAGCTGACGTTGGACAAGAGGCCGGGTTCACCCCGGACCCCGGTGACCGGTCCATCACAGACCGGAGCCACGTGCACAGACATTCACCCACGCATTCAGGCTTCACAGAGAGACGTGCAACCGTTCACACGTCATCTGGAGAGCTGCAACACTTCGCCGGCTCATTGGCAGGTCCTACGGAGACGTTCGGTCACTCATTCACATGTCATATCAAGAGATATGCAATTATTCACCCTCTCATTCACACATCTGGTGAATTCATCAGCGTCCTGATGAGAGCAGCTAAACCGGGATGTACGACAGCAGGCAGCGGGAAAATTAGTTGATTTTATGAACAAACACCTGCTTGACACACACACACACACACACACGCATACACACACACGTGCGCACGCACGGACTGTTATTCCTCCCATGTCTTTATCCAAGCCGAGCTGAAATCTCTCGTCCTTCCTTTCTTTTTTGGAAAGAGATAATGATGCTCGTTTCGCCGCTCAAAGAAGTCATTAATGTGTGACACAGCCTTGAATGAAGGATATCAAAGCTGTGCCGAGTGTGTGTGTGTGAGCATATGTGTGTGTGTGTGTGTGTGTGTGTGTGTGTGTGTGCGTGTGTGTGTGTGTGTGTGTGTGTGTGTGTGTGTGTGTGGGGGTGTGTGTGTGGGGGTGTGTGTGTGTGTGTGTGTGTGTGTGTGGGTGTGTGGGTGAGG
>CAAKHD010013299.1:2500-11219 GCA_901007705.1 Fistularia tabacaria | reverse complement strand
TTTTGCCTCGGGGAGCCCTACTTGGGCACCAAGGTACGGGTCGCGGGCGCCTCCGTCCATTCGGGGGCCCCGGACCAGATCGCAAATTTTGTCCCCCCCCCCCCCCCCGTCCGCTGCAGCTGAAACAGTGGGTGGCCACGCTCATGAAGACTCTGCGGGACCCCTCTCTGCCTCTGCTGGAACTGCAGGAGATCATGACGAGCGTGGCGGGTCGCATACCGGCCGGCGTCGAGAAATCCATCCGCAAAGTCATGGCCCAGTACGCCAGCAACATCACCTCCGTTCTCTGCCAGTTCCCAAGCCAAAAGGTGAGAACACGACGATAACAATCGGTTTTGTATCGATAAACCGGCTAAGTTTTATCCCATTTTATCCTCTTTTTAATTGAGATTGCAAACATTCTGGACAGCCACGCTGCAACCCTGCAGAGGAAAGCTGACCGAGAGGTTTTCTTCATCAACACTCAGAGTATTGTTCAGTTGGTACAAAGGTTTGCCTTTCTGTTTATTTCTTCTTTTTTATGTCAGACACTTTTCGACAATTTAAAAACCTCCATCATAAACATGCGGGTTTGATTGGCGCGTGTTCTCCGCACGTCTGGACCAGGTACCGCAGTGGAATACGAGGCTACATGAAGTCTGTGGTTCTGGACTTGCTGAAGCGATACTTGCAAGTAGAGATGCAGTTTCAACAAGGTGATGATGATGATGATGATGATGATGATGAAGATACTCAAATCAACACTATAGATATTGATTTTTATTTTTTTTTTTTCATTCAAAATGAACACATCTCCTAAAACAGCTCACTATGACAAGTGTGTTATCAACCTGAGGGAGCAGAACAAACCCGACATGAGTCCCGTGCTGGAGTACATCTTCTCCCATGCCCAGGTCTCCAAGAAAAACGTCTTGGTAACGATGCTCATAGTGAGTAAAGCCTTCGGCGAAACTGTGTAACGTCGCCGCGCTTGTACGACCTAAGGCTTTTAACGGAGCGCCGTGTGACTTTTTGAAGGATCAACTGTGCGGGAGGGATCCGACCCTTGCGGATGAGCTGATGGCGATCCTCAATGAGCTCACGCAGCTCAGCAAGATGGAAAACTCCAAGGTGGCCTTACGAGCCAGACAGGTAAAAACCTGGATCCTCTGCCTCTCACTTGACTCTCTGCTTTCTGTATTTGTATTCTGCTAAAACACGGTCCAACATCATGAAGGAGTGTCAGTATCATTCTGAAATATTTTTACCGAAATGATTAATTTCTTTGCATACTGTCAAGGAATGAAGACAGTGAGTCATTATGTATGTATGTATGTATGTATGTATCTATGTATCTATGTACGTATGTTTGTATTAATATATATATATGTGTGTGTGTGTGTGTGTATATATATATATATATATATATATATTTGTGTATATGTATGTATGTGTGTGTATATGTATGTATGTGTATATATATATTTTTTTACATTTAAATACACACACATATAAACGTGTGTTTATATATGCATATGTGTGTATATATATATGTGTATATGTGTGATTGTATAACAAAATATATGCAGATGTGTATATGCATATGCATATATGTATACATACACACACGCGTGTGTGTGTGTGCGTGTGCGCGCGCGCGCACACAATAAACACAATAAAATTGATCAACACAACCTGTATCTGGATCATAGTCCTGTTAAATAAAAGTCTATACAATAATAATAATAATATAATCTCACTACACTCTCATTTCAGGACTTCATTGCCAAAAAATTGCACAATCAATAAACTTAGAAGCGAACTGGACTGACATTATTATTGTTTTACAATATTGATTATGGTCGTGGCAGAGGTTGTATTGTTTTGTTGTTATTAGCATATGTAGTGCTGGTAATAGTAGTTTCTTACACGTCATACGGCCTAATTTCTTTACTGAGAAATCTTTAGTCGGTGATGATTGTGACACAAATGTGTTCCCAGGTTAATAACAAACTTCATTCCATTTAATTCTTGCTATCCTTAGGTTTTGATTGCCTCCCACTTACCATCATATGAGCTGAGGCACAATCAAGTGGAATCCATCTTCCTGTCAGCCATTGACATGTACGGCCATCAATTTTGCCCGGAGAACTTGAAGGCGAGTGTCTTTTTCTGGTTTTCCTGATTGACGGGATAAAAGTAAACACTCGTAGGGTGTCGCCTGGTTAGTAAGATACGATAAGATAAGATAATACTTTATTGATCCTCATAGGGGAAATTCGTGTGTCGCAGCAGTGCAACAATATCAAAAAGCCAGTTAGAAAAGAAAGAATATATACATGGCGAAACATAAATATACACACATATATATATATATATATATATATATATATATATATATATATATATATATATATATATATATATATATATATATATATATATATATATATATATATATATATATATATATATATATATATATATATATATATATATATATATATATATATATATATATATATATATATATATATATATATGTATATATATATATATATATATATATATATATATATATATATATATATATATATATACATATATCACCATACATGCCCATACACACATATATATTTACACATATATACATATACATACATAGATAAATAAAACACACAAACTAGAATAAATAGGTAAGTGACCAGTATGTGACCAGTAGTAGTTAAGGGCACCACACGTGTGAGTGGGTGAGTGAGTAATGGGGTGACAGTCGCACAGATGCCCTCCAGACAGTCAGAGTTGGGTCAGTAAATGAAACACAATAGTAATTGATTCCTATTTTTTCATTTTGAGCAGAAACTCATCCTCTCGGAAACCTCCATTTTCGACGTCCTGCCCAATTTCTTCTACCATCTGAATCAAGTTGTGTGCATGGCCGCTCTGGAAGTACGGCCCTCCAATGCCAAAAACAAACAAATGCCTTTTCGTTTACGATACCCCGCACGTCTAAAATCACCCGCCGTGTCCTTTCCCACCAGGTGTACGTGCGCAGGGCGTACATCGCCTACGAGCTGAACAGCATCCAGCACCACCAGCTGCGGGACGGGACGTGCGCCGTCGACTTCCAGTTCATGCTGCCGTCGTCCCACCCCAATAGGTAACACGTTTTCCCTTCATTCACAATAGAAATCACATTTTCTACTCGTGAGACTTCCCTCCCATGAATGGGGAGTAGCCCTCCATTTGTTGCGGAGATTTTGAAAAAAAAGTTACAACTTGAAGTACTTCCATCTAACTGTGGATGCCGAATGTTTTTTTTGTTTGTTTTTTTTTCCCGGCGCACATTAACGTGAACGAGCAGAGCACCCTGTGAAATGCCTAACTCTTAGAGCTAGTCAAGAGATTCTGATTGCCCGCAGCTAATATTCACCTGTCAATCATCTTATTTCAGGGGGAGCAGCCCTACTCTGAACAGGTAGAGTTTAAGCTCCTCCCAACCAGCTACACCCCCTGATGGTGTGTATGTCTCACACCAATGCACGCACTGTGTTGCTTTCTTCTGTCTTGTGAAACTCCTGAACATACGGACGACGCTAACCAGTCACTCCGATCTGTCAGCTGAGCCTCTCCACATTTAATTTTTTTTTTGTCTCGCGTTGCACGATTCAACTTGAAAAGCCCTGAAGAGCTATTTCAGGTTCCTTTACATCAGCTTCATAATTTGTCTTGAAAATCCTCCAGCGTTTACCGCTGCTGTCCTTCAATCAAAGTAACAAATGCTCCTAAATATATAATTTCATAATTTCTTTAAGTAAAAAAATAAAGAAATCTCTTACTTATTTGACTGTATTTCCTGACTGTTTATTATTTTATTGTCATTTTTTTTTTTCTCCACGTTGATTTTGAGTGTGCGTGTCTCTTCGTGCAGGGTGCCCGTCCCGGTGACCGGATCGACTCAGTTCAAAATGAGGCGAGAGAACAGTGAGCTCTTTCTGGAGGGAGCCCTGTCCCCGCCCTGTCAACGCATGGGCGCCATGGTAGCCTTCCAGTGTTTCGACGACTTCAAAAGGTCACTTTTAAACCGCTCTTCCGACGTTACCAAAAAAAACCAATAAAACGATCAATGAGATTTAAGTGCGTGTCTTTCATCCCCGGTCATTTCTTTTGTAGGGATTTCGATGAGGTTCTCTCCAGCTTTGCAGAGCCCGTGCTGGAGAACGCGCCGTATTCCGAGTCCTGCTCCAGTTTCTATGAGGAGAACGTCAGGGTGAGGAACGCCGTCTTGCGGGAGTATTTTTATTTTCTTCCCTCGCTTCCTTCTGCCGGCACCAATCCTCCGCATTAATCCACCGCAGAACACTAAGGAGAACCCAATCCACATCATTAATGTGTCCATAAAAAATGCGGACACGGAAGACGACGACGTGCTGGTCCCGGCCTTCACTGCCTTCGCCCAGTCAAAGGTCATTATGAAATTAAAGCTTTTACATTTATATTATTATGTTATTATCATTAATATATTATACCATATTTTCTATCGATATTAAAATAATAAATTATTATTAAAATTGTTATTAGATTAAATTAAAATTAAATTAAATTAAATTATTTATTGTTATTGTTATTAAAAATAGATACATTTATATTCATCTGTCTATTTTTTTTTTTTAATGTGTCTTTTTTTTTTGTTTTTATAGAAAGCTCACCTTTTTGAGTATGGGATCAGGAGAATCACATTTTTGGTCACGCAGAAGGTAAAAACTTTTTTTTTTTTTTAATCCAAAGTGCAGCTTGATATTGCATAACATATGTCACAAATAGCCGCTCACAGTGGATTAAACAGTTAACTTCTTTCAGCCAGCCTGCCATAATAATAGCCTAAGGCGGACAACATAACTCTTAAAATATACTCAGTTGATGCTTGCCCTACTGTCTTTTCCTATTGATTTCCACAGAGAGAATTCCCCAAGTTCTTCACTTTCAGAGCAAGAGACGGGGTGAGTTTTATTTGTATGACAAAGAAAAACTCCATTCATTGCGGAATGAGTGACCTGAAGTCGGACGTGCTGCTTCCTCCAGTTCCAGGAGGACCGAATTTACCGCAACCTTGAGCCGGCGTTGGCCTTTCAGCTGGAGCTCAACCGCATGAGGAACTTTGACCTGACCGCCGTTCCTTGTGCCAACCACAAGATGCACCTCTACCTGGGCGCCGCTCGCGTCCAGGAGGGCGCCGAAGTGACGGATTACAGATTTTTTATTCGCGCCATCATCCGCCACTCTGATCTCATTACGAAGGTATGTTGATAAGGCTTATTATCCCTGTCTGGATCAGAAAATGTTTCTCTTTTTTGGGTTGGGAATAGTTGAAGTTAAACTCCGTTCAATGCGAAACAGGAAGCTTCCTTTGAGTACCTTCAAAACGAAGGGGAACGTCTACTGCTGGAGGCCATGGACGAGTTGGAGGTGGCCTTCAGTAACACCAACGTCCGCACAGACTGCAACCACATCTTCCTCAACTTTGTCCCCACTGTCATCATGGACCCGGCTAAAGTCAGTATGACGCTCATACATTCCAGCTACAGTAGTCTTTTTGCCACACCTCTCGCCGTCTCAGTGTATCGCGGATTAAAATTCTGCTATATCAAATTGCGAAAAATCTGTGATATAGCGAAAAAATGTGCGATATAAACTTGTATTGCAAATTTGAAAATCTAGATTTTTAATTCCAATTTCAATTAGTCTGTCTCACGTTAAACTTCTGACAATCATGTAACGGCTTTAACTGTAGCCACTACCACACGGTAGAAGGGTTCAATCAATGAATTTTTAAATTGGGTAAAAAGGTTGTATATTGCAGATCTTTTGCTATACCACAGGGTTTTGGGGTATTAATGTATTTTTATTTATCTATTATTTCGATATTTTTATGGTAAAATAACCAACCAGAGTATGTGTTCTGTCTTCTGGGCTCTTATTTCTATGCCGATTCTGATTGGCCGTAACGTCATTCTCTGTGTCTCCTGTGCATGGCATGCGTTCAGCATCTTTCCTTGTCCATTTCACGCCAACATGCGATCGCTACTTGTTTAAGAGTGTAGGAAGTGTTTATAAGAGTGTGGGAAAGGTTACTAAGAGTGCATGGAGGGTCACATAGCTTGAAAATATATATAAATAATTGAAATATGGTCGCTTCTTTGCCGTTTCATGATCTACATTTTATACTAGAATTGGTATTTTCTCACTTCTGGATCATCAGAATTCAGTTTCTAAATAAAGACTTTTTAAGATTCAGCATGTTATGTTTGTTTCTTTTAATTTAAAAACTAGAATGACAAGGTGTGACTATATACATATACTTTATTACTTGAGCGGCACAACTGTCGTACTCGCTCGTCGCTCTGACAACTCTGCACAACACCAAGCCTTCTGGGTAATGTAGTATATAAACATTTACAACACAGCTCCCTTCCTTTTAAAAGAAAATCATTTTCTTTTTTTAAAAGTAATGCATTCAAAGTTAAGATGACAGCAAATTAACAGTAGTTTGATTTCTGCTTAGCTCATTCATATGAGCAAGCTTTTTTTTCTTCTCGATATTAAATATTTAAGACCGAATTGGGATTATACTCCCATAGGTCTGTGCTTCAAACAGGCCTCTTTAACATACGGGTCCTCCTCTCGCGGCCCTCAGATCGAGGAGTCGGTTCGCTCCATGGTCATGCGCTACGGAAGCCGTCTCTGGAAACTTCGGGTGGTACAGGCCGAGCTGAAGATCAACATCCGCCTGACCACCACCGGGAACGCCGTCCCCATCCGCCTCTTCCTCACGAACGAGTCCGGCTATTACCTGGACATCAGCATTTACAAGGAGGTTACCGACCTGACGTCTGGACAGGTTAGAGGTTGTTTAAATAGAGATGTCAACCACAACAGGAAGTTAATGTCTTTCTTTTTTTTTTTTTTCTAATATATCACAATTTTCTTTTTTTCTTTGCCTATTTTTCCCAGTGAATTATATTCCTGGACATGTGATTTACCAGCTGTCAATAATCGATTCCAGATCATGTTCCAGTCATACGGAGACAAGCAGGGCCCTTTGCACGGGATGCTGATCAACACACCGTACGTGACCAAGGATCTTCTTCAGGCCAAGCGTTTTCAGGCTCAGACTCTCGGCACTACATACGTCTATGACTTCCCTGAGATGTTTCGCCAGGTACTGGAGGGCGATCGCTGAAATTGAACGTATACGCTGATTTTTATTGATATTCTAATACCCGAAAAATCCACCTCTAGGCACTTTTCAAGCGATGGGGTCCGGGGGATAAGTATCCTAAAGACGTGCTGATATGCACGGAGCTCATTCTGGACCCTCAAGGGCGACTCGTGCAGATGAACCGCCTCCCCGGAGACAATGACGTACGCCGCTTTCTTCCATGTTCCTTTCTCGTGAAAACACCCTGCTGGCTTTCGGGTGATGACGCTCGCGCCTCCCCTGACCGTTTCCCCATATCAGGTAGGAATGGTCGCCTTCAGGATGAAGATGAAGACCCCGGAGTACCCGGAGGGTCGGGACGTAGTCGTCATCTGCAACGACATCACCCACATGATCGGTTCGTTCGGACCCCAGGAGGACGAGCTGTTCCTCAGGGCGTCAGAGTTGGCCCGAGCCGAGGGAATCCCGCGGGTTTACATCGCCGCCAACAGCGGCGCGCGGATCGGCCTCGCCGAGGAGCTCAAAAACATGTTCCAGGTGGCCTGGGTTGACCCCTCTGACCCCTACAAGGTAAAGTCCAGCTTTTATCATTTTGCCCTTTTTCCACAAGAACCAAATGTAAGGTCACCAACTCAATATCTGTGTTGGAATATCGTCTTCCACATCTCCCATCAGGGTTTCAAGTACCTTTACCTGACGCCTCAGGACTACACGCGTATCAGCTCCACCAACGCCGTGCACTGTCATCATGTCGAAGAAGGGGGAGAGTCCAGGTACGGTAAATAATCTTTACCTTTATCACTGCCCCCAGTGAGCTGGCGTCAGCTTGTCTCTTTTTTTGCAATACAGCGGAACCTTGACTTATGGGGGCATAGTTGAATTTAGCAATACAATGTTGCATCAATTGTGTAGCGAGTAAGTTAAATCAAGGGTTAGACAGGAAAAAAAAATACTTCCTCAACCTTTTTTGCCACAGCCAGCATCTTTTTCTGATCTACTTAATATTAAGCAGCAGTGATATTTTTTTTTCTTTTCCACTTTGTCACTTTTATTGTTTTTATTGTCGCTTTTAAATTTGTATATAGTGTAAATGTAAACATCTGTACACTATCCTTGAGTGTAGAGTAAGAAGTGCAAATAAAATGAATTACTAGTACTATCATTATTAATAAATTCAGTTTTATTTCTTTGAACGTTTTATCCTCTCACTATGTATTATGATTTTTTACAAAGTATTTGTTATTTGTAAAGTACATTTTTCTTACTTAAAAATGTAGCAAATGCGGGGAGGGCTGGAACAGATTTATAGCAATTCAATTCATTTCAATGGGGGACTTGAATTTGACATAGGAATTTGGTCACAGGGCGGATGAAAGTCACGATTACTGTAAATCATTACACCGTCTCTCGCCTTTTTCACAGGTACATCCTTACCGACATCATCGGAAAGGAAGAAGGCCTCGGGGTGGAGAACCTGCGAGGCTCGGGCACCATCGCCGGGGAATCCTCTCAGGCCTACGA
>CAAKHD010013297.1:200361-224703 GCA_901007705.1 Fistularia tabacaria | reverse complement strand
TTTTTTTTTTTTCTTATTAATTTGTATTTTTTATTAATTGTTTTAAAGAACCCCCCCACGAGCGCGGGGAGGGGGTGGGGGGGGGGGGGGGGGGGGGGGGGGGGGGGGGGCGCTGTCGGGCTTGAAAATTAAGTCCTTGATAAGTCCTGTCAATTTCAGTCCGCGCAGATCCAGGAGATAACGCTATGAATTCAGTTTGGAAATAGAGGGGACAAAGACACTGGCTGCAGAACCCATTTTGAAGAAAGGTTCTCGTCAATTATAAAAGTCTCAATAGGGTGAGGTGATATCATGAATACAACTGCCACCACCAGTTCACTGCTTTTTTTTTTTTTCTCTCAATTGACTGTTCAGTTGCAATAAGGTGTTAGAAAGTTATTAAAAGAAATTACCCTCTCCAAGGTCCATGATGGCCAAGACTGCGCTGCATCTTGCCTCTCCAAGCTCATTGGTAGCCACACAGGTATACAGGCCAGCATCAGTCGTATGGCAATCCCGTATCCACAGCCCGCCAGAGTCCTGGGACTCAGATAGGGGAAGGAGCTTCTCATTGTGATACCAGGTGAGCAAAGGTTTTGGAAACCCTGCTACGGTCACCCTCAGGCGAATATCACAGCCGGTTCCAACTGCTGCCGTCCGCAGTTTACGGATAAAAAACGGCTCCATGCGTTCCTGGGCTGAAGAGTCACCGTCTGGAACAACCTGGTCCTTGGTGACTTTGGCCCTCTTGGACGGGATGTCAAGACTGGAACTGGATGCTGGGTCTTCTGCCATTTTGATTTTTTGATGAACTTCTTTATGGATTGGACTTTTTATCTTGTAACTGTCTGGTGTCCAAGGATGAAATGCAATTCATGTAAGCTTAGGAAGAATGCAACAATCAAACAGTTAGAATTACATCAGAAGCTGTATGCTCTATACATGGATAATAAAGCAAAAGAGGAGAAAAAAAAAAACTATTATTTTGACAACTAGAAAACAACATAATGTATGCGCTATGTTCCTGAACACAAAGACAAATAAGAAAAAAAATAATCCTTGTGCTTCCTCTGTTTAATGAAGTCCTTTTGGCTTTCAGGTGGAAATGGAACAATGATCCATCAAAACCTGCATTAAACATTTTACACTTTCAATAAACTGCAAGTCATTGCTCACATCAGTGTTCATCAACCTTGAAGGAAAGCGTTCAAGAATTAGGATCTCCTCAAAGGTTATCCTTTATACTCCCAGTATCCTTCAGGTTATGGATTATTGGCATAATTTCAAATTTTACATTCTTAACTGTCTTAAATATCTCCCTATCTCCCACTGTCACCAATTATTCAGCAGATATTCTGTTATTGACCTATGACTGCCTTTTGCATAACCTCTAAACCGAGTCATTTTACCCACTAGAAAGAGGTGGAAAACACTGTGGTGCTTGTGATGTGTGGTATGTTAAGGAATTACTGGCCCGATAATCCGGTGGACCTCAGGCAAAAAAAAAAAAAGATTTAATAAATGAATAAATACATGAATGAATAAAATATGTTGATTCAGTATAGCTTAACTCCTGAAATTCACCTGATATTGTTATTGTTGCGCTGCTGCGAAACACGGATTTCTCCTATGGGGATCAATAAAGTATTGTCTGATCTTAAAATTGTTGCATTGACTCCACAATGGATCCCGAACACTGCTGTCCACTACCACTAACCTCACTAACGCAGACATAATGGTCTTACAATGTTCAAAAGAGTTTGGATTGAAGGGATTAAAAATTGATTTAAGGGAGGTTTACTCCCAGCCAACTCACCATGTCTAACTTCATTCTGTGATTCCACTTTAGTCATTTGACACAGCCAGTTTCTTATACTTGCTCTTTCTAAAGCCTTTTAATACAGTTTAATGTCTCCTGAAAAACAATCAAGTAACTTTTATGTTGCTTAGCAACATATGTATGTATGTATGTTCACAAGGTGACCAGATGTCCTGCTCAGCAAATTAATGAATTTAAAACCACTTTTTGCAACAATTTGAAATATCAATACATGAAATGTAATGAATAATCGACCGAAATAGCAATACATAAGTATTTGCAATTGTTACACAGCCATTGATTAAATTCAATTTTGGATCAAAGTGATGCCTAAAATAGAAAACTTACCTCACTCCTGTTATAAGAGCCAAAATGATTCCCTTTTGACATTCCTTCAAAGTCCAACTTAAGGTAACAAGATCCATGGAGTAAAATATTTCATTTCAAATAATTTGTTGAAGCCTGTGTCTCTATGTGTCCCTTCGTGAGCCCAGCTATAGGTGTAAGTCTGCGTAGATCATGTAGCATTAGCAGCCACAGACATGGTCCCTTTCAACAGCTCTGACCCCAGAGTAGAAACCAGAGATAGAGGGATAACAAGTGGGGTGGGGGGTGGGGTGTTCTCCCTAAATGTCTTGCCACACAGGCCTCCAGTTCTACCCTATTTTATAGGTTGGCTTTTCAGTCACTTAAAGAAAATATGTAGATTAAAGCTTTTGAAGCTTCTGAGTATTTGATTTAGCTCATGTTATCTAACTACTGCCCTGTCTCTTCCCATCTCTCTGCCTCAACCCTCACTCCCTTCGGTTTTGAGCAACAGCTGCAGCACCATAGAAAGGTTAAATTCTTTGGACCTCCATGTCCAGCGCGCACGCACGCACGCACGCACGCACGCACACACACGCACACACGCACACACGCACACACCACACACACACACACAAGCTCTATAGATAGTCTTATCAAGCTAAATGTGTGTGTGTGTGTGTGGCAAGAGATGTTACCCATGCGACGGTTGTAGCCGCTATAGAAAGTTAATCTAAGAATACACGAGTTTGAGTGATCCACAGTATGTATGACAGAGATGTGACAATACATTGCAATAAAAAAAGTCTTTGCAATAACATAAAGAAGAAGAGTATTCCATTTATCACTTTGTCATAGTAGAAAAGTAGAAAACAGATTTTTTTTTTTTGACACTATACTCGTATTTGCACCTGCCTTGTTATTTCTATGATGTGACATTTAAGTTATCACAGCTACTTAAGATATTTCTAGGCAGAGCCAGCTATATTAGAATATTTTTTTTTAACAAATCTGGTTTTGTGACAACGTATCGGCGTGTAACTGTCATTCAGCTGTGTGTATTCCAAATACCCGCATTCTCAGATTTATTCTACACATCAACTCAAACTGTCAATTCTTCTTCTTCTTCCTCTACTTAATCTTATTATCATTTTATTATCATCATCAGACATTATGATTACAAAAGAAATATATGATTCAGTTAGATCGTATTAGCTATGTAGAGAAAGAACTCAACCAATACTTAACAAAGGTGTATGGCAGTGGTGGAAAAAGAATATAAAGCATTTTAGTGAAACACGGAAAAATGCATTGAATGTGTTAAAAGACCAAATTCCTACATTTTTCATTTTCCTCCACATTTAAGAGTTTCAACATCTACATAATTTGAGTGGTTTTCTCCTCCGCCACAATGCACAGTAACTTTCAGGTATTAGAATTTAGTTCAAAACTCACCGTATAGATTTCATGAGGCAAACTATCAAGTGAAAAAACAAAACAAGAGATAACCTCAGTATTTTTACTTCAAGGTCAAACATGCATGCTTTTAAAACATTTTAAACCACATTTCGGTTACAAAATTGTAGCAGTAGCCCAATCATTTCTCTCTTTTTTTCTTTAAAACAACCAACCTGGACTTATGGAAAACTGCAACATTATACACTTTTTACATTTTCTCTTCTGTCAGAGCCTCAGGACAATTATGCCCTTTAAAATTTGACTTGAAATTTTTTTTACAGTGAATTACAATTTTGAAATATAATACTAACTCTGACAAGAAAAAGGATACTTGCAGGTGGGTATTAAAGGGTTTGTCACGATACTGTCAGAGCAGTTTGTGGGAATTGGTGGCACCCTCTGGTAAAGGAGCAAACTGCAATTATGCAAATAACCCCAACCGCCCACCCCCTGCTTATCTGTTTTTCTAACAGCCATCTTCTTCATCTGGTTTCGTCACCTCATGGTTTACCATCTATAATGAAAAGGACTGAATTATTTTTCATACCACATTACGAAAGCATACAATCGGCTGATTGGAGACTCCCATTGTAATCGAGAGAGTGATAGTTTGAATGTCTATATTTGTCCTTGCGATCGGCTGTTGACCGGTCCAATGTGAGCATAACTTCACATGCTTGAAACTTAGGTGAAACTTTGTTTGAGTCGAGTTGCATATTCCACAACTTAACTCAAAGTTTGATTTGAGTTGTTATATCAAGTTAAGCCATAATAGCTACAAACCTATCAACTGTGTGAAACCAGTTTCATAAAACATTTAACTCAACTGTCCCAAAATGACAGAATTTCAATTAAACCCACAGCTAATGCTTGAAAATATTTCAGAAGGCTGGGATTGATGAGCTAACAATTGATAAATAATATGGGCTGTGATATTGTGATATGTGATATTTGATTAATATTGGATTACTTCAAATTTAAAGCACCTTGAAACCAATTTATTGAAGGTTCAAAGTGTAATGACAGGGTGATTATTTTTTTCCACATTGTTGAGTAGAACACCTCAAGATGAATTTTATGGTCAAGAGTAAGTATCATCCTGAAAAGTATCATCCTCCACTTTTTGAAAATAGCAGAAACTGATTGGTCCAGGCATCTATTATTCTGCTCCTTTTATTGCCTTCATATCAATTACAACACGAACTTTAATGCAAAAACTTTGTACTTTCTTTGGTTTGCTAACAGTTTTTTGGCTGTGCAATGAATAATCCAACACTGATCCCCTTGATAATGGCTACACTCAAATGTTTTTCATTCATTATTCTTGAAATGTCGGATTTGGGTCTGATCAATAACTACTCTGATCAAATTTGTTTAAGAACCAGCATTTTCACTCTAAACATTTAAATGCTAAGCAAAGACAAATATTGAATTGTTAAATACATATCCATTTGCTTTGATATGAAAACACTCCAAAGCGTCTACTATTAAATATTTAAACCCAGTTAGCTGGTTCTTGGATGCAAAGTTTTTGGTCAATTCTCAATGCGCAAAGGTTATGGAATAAAATTGTTCACATCATTATAAAAGCAAAAGAGACAAACTATTGGACACAATTTCCTGAAACTGAGCTATTTTGTTTTTTTTTTTAAATGTTAAAGTCACAATGCGAAATTGAATGTGTTGTCAGCGTGGATTTTTGGAGGTTAGCCCAGGTGACTTTAGGCCACTGCTTGTTTCCCCTCTTTAATTTTAAAAGGACAGAAGCCATTGATAATATTCATTGCGTATTTTTGCATGAATACTAAACCTAAAAATGAACTTATTACTTCATGTAAAAAGAAGTTGGGTTCCTCAGTATAAAGGAAAAGGATTCACAGTCATCACCTACTTTAATATATACTGCATGCCTGCTTCCTTCATATTTGCACTACTTAAACACCTTATTATTTTTATGACTTTTGAATTTGGCTTCTTTTCCACATAGAACTGTAACACTCAAGTTTTTATACTCTCTCTGTCTTGTGCAAAATATGCAATGACAACAGGCAGGGTGTCCTGTGAATCACTTACTTCAATGATCATCACATGGGACCTCCAATAAGGACAGCACGTACAAGTGAAAATGACAAGCAAGTCAATATAATTCTATCAATTAAACTGCTCTTCCCAGGTTTTTAGGGCTTGTATGACCATTTTACATTTATGTCAGACCTTGTGCATCAAGTCTTCCAGATGATATATACAAAAAACAAAAGAAAAAACAGCTCAACATTTGATACATGCATTACCTGATCACCCAAGAACCAACATGCACTGTACAGAGAATAGCAATACAGTAACCCTAAGTTAAGTCCCTAGAATGTCAAAGTGAATGATCTGTAAAAAACATTAACAATTTTAACAATTGTAGTTAATCTAGAATATAGCAGTGTTGTGTTGCGCTACCAACACAGAAAAATAACACACCAAGAGGCAATTCAGATCCTTCCACGATCCAAGTTTTCAGTTTCCTGATTTCTAACCTAAGACAACTCTATCACGCTACCAGTAATAATTGACAGCCAGTGCAAATTAAATCATTTGGATTCATTTTTTTAATACAAATATTGGCATTGGTAAAAATGTGATTATCAGTCAATGCAAATCTTAAAATAACAGATAATTATATAAAAGGCCATCTTCCCTGTTGCCTTTGCTTGTTTCAGTGGACAACATGCTTCTTGCAAGACTGTCAATCATTGCCCGTGAGTATCTCGTCTGTTCGGCTTGATTTCATTGATTGCGCTTTTCAATATCATGAACAAACTGAATGACATTTTCAAATACTTTGTGTCCCAAAGTCCTGGCTGCTGCATTCGGCAGGACAATGGCAGGTAATCAGTTTTCAGTGATTGGCTTTGATTACGTACTCCTTCACATTTTTATTGGATTCATTTACTCCAGTTTTTGTACTGAGCTTCATTTGACTATAAGTTTTAAGTTATGGAACACAGATGCTTTATGATGCTCCTATGCTTGCAACACTAAATTATCATTGTTAGCCTTTTGCAATTATTTATGTGTTTATTGTCTCTCTCTTTTGGTTGTTAATGCCTTCTCTAATTCTTATCAGAAGTTTCTTGTAGCATATATATGATCACAATTACATTATGCTTCATAGTTTTTTTTTATTGCTTTATTCTTCATGAAAAATAATTCTTCGATTTTTAATTAAGATTTTCATTACAGTCAAAACTAAAAAAAAAAAAATGATTTGGTAGGCACCTGCTTAAAGCAACATAAAATCCAAAATTATTGTTTTGAATAATATGAATTGTGTCTGTCTAAATACATTTTTTCATAACGGCAACAAAAATGGAATATAGATCAGTGTAGATGTTTAGTTTTTAATTGCTGTAAAGTATACCCATGCCAAAATTGAGGGATTTTTTTTATCTTATATCATTATAGTACAGTATCATATCTAAATTACTTTTACATGCCCAATAACAGAACTAGAAGAAAATGGGTAATTTCTGACTCAGTTTGATATTCGTTTAGATTTAAATATATTTAGTTTGATATATAATGTTTTTGAAGATAATGCACTCTGACCTCACAATCAATTATCATTGTGAGCTGTGCTAAGTATTTCCTGGCCTATTCACCTGGCTGATGCGCTGATTTGTATACAGAGCCTTATTTATTAGTGAAACAGGTCAAAACATGTGACAAACAGTGGAAATTAAATAGCCTTTTATATGTCAACTCCAATATCAAATTGATTTGTTTTAATAATTTAAACATTGCATTTGTTTTCCTCTCAAAAGCTTATTTTTGATCAGTAATTTATTTTCCTTCACATGACAGAAGATCTCTTTGATTTGGCATGTCCCTCTGACAGCAGTGAGCTGAAATGTCGTAAGTAATCCCCGCCCCCGGAAAATAAAATCTCAACAGGTTTATCTCACAGGAATGTGCTGTAGATTGTTGCCCCTTCTCTCTCTTGTGTATTTTCAGCTGAAGGACATACAGTTAAAGTGCTGAAAGTAAACTATGGAGCTGTAAAATCTGCAGACTGTTCAGCCAGAAATGAGCCTGCACAGGTCTCTGACAAGCCCTGCCTACATTCATCCCTGTTAAGCTGGAGTAGTTTCATGTAAGATAGTATTATTGGTTCCTTTGGTGAAAACACATACATTTTCTGTATTCAAGAAGGCGCTAATTTGTACAAATAATGTCAGAGTTGGAAATGATAATTGGCAAATGTTTCATGGCTCGTATGTCATTTGAATTTATGGCTTACCGTAAGATATCTTTCATCTCATTTACTTCAGTGGAAAAGTTAGAAATTATACATCAGCAATAAAATAAGATATATATCCAAAACTCCCATGCAGATGAAGGAAGACAATTGTACATTTGTTTTGTTTTGTCCATTTTCACAGTTGCAGAGGCTTGGAGCGCTGCCTACTGCCAAAGCCTGACAAGAGCATGTTTCTGTGTGATCATTCAGAGGAGAACTTCATCCAGATCACTTATAACTGTTTGAAGAATGATCCCTGTGAGTGTCATGTCTACATTCATTCATTCATCCATCCATCCATTCAGCATCTTTACTGGTTTGCTTGCAACTTATCAAGAGAATCAATTTGTACTATCTGCGTCTTTAAAAAAGCATTAGATTTCTGCAAACTCTTGTGAATTTTTGTTCTATGTTTCTTGACAGCTTTGCAAACTGCAATTGTATGCCATGGAAAAAGTGAGGAGATTGAGTGTGGTAAGGGCCGAAGTGTGTCAATAGGATTGGCTGTTCCAAAAAGTAATGCCTGATGTTGACCTGTGTTACATAAAAGCTAAAATCAAATCTATTGTTTCTTTGATAGGCCTCGGCCAACAGTTGAACATCAATAGATACAAAGTGTTTTAGTGAAACATGGAAAAATGCATTTCTCGAGTAAATACAAATGCATATAATTCAACCAAGACTATCATAACAGAAGTAGCGATGCTACCCTGAAATAATATCTGTGAATTTATAATTCAGAAAATATCTAATAATCAAGAATGGGGGAAAATAAACAAGCTCTTAAGTAACAGTGGGCTAGTCTTCTTCATGCTGAGAGAATACCCCTTTTCAATTATGTGTTGAGTTTCTGATATGAGGACTGAACACTGATTGTTTTTAATCCATATTTCTTTGCACCACTTAATGGATTATCTTGCAAGGAATGTTAATTGAAATTAGTTTCTATTACACTGTGTGTCTGTCTTTGTGTGTATTATTGTAAGACAGAAGACTAAGGCTATTTATTTGGTTTTGTACAATTGTCAGACATATTTTTAGATTTTAATTGAGTTGGTGGGAAATATAAAATCAAAAAATGATCTTTACAAGATATGTGTTTTGCCTTCAGATGACGGAAATATTAAAATTGTGACGGCCAAATATGGACGTTTTGATGAGAATACCTGCACAGACACCCCGTCAAAGGTCACCTTCTGCTCAAGTTACTCTGCCCACCTCAACATTAAAGCCCAGTATGTCCAACGCTCTGCATACTTCATTGAAAAACTGTTACTTGATAAGTGACAGGAAAATCAACTTTGATTTAGTCAAGAAATTTCCCTCCAAAGAATTTACTGTAAAATTGTTGGTTGTTTTTTTTTTTCCCCCCTCAGCTGTGACAATAAGGATGAGTGCATCCTGACCGCAACAGATGAAATGATGGGAACACCGGAGAACTGCAACAATCAGCCAGCATACCTGCTTGTGAATTATATTTGTCAGTGAAGAGTGAATGGTATAAAAGTATGCATACAAACAAAAACACACACACATTGACATTTTGTATGTATGTATTGTCTTAGGACATCTCTCCAGATGAGGGCTTTTAGAGTCCAATATGGTTTTCTGCCTCTATTTTCTGTAAGAACATTGATAAGACTGTTACTAGGAGAATAAATTATTTGCAAACTATTCTGTATTTGTCTTTGATGACTAAATGAAGAACCAGCTCCTCATATAATATCTTAAATACATTGAGGGATGTATTTTTGTAGTTGGTCCGTAAACTCTTGATTTGTCACCAAGAACATGGTGAAAAATAACTACACAGTTCCCTGTTCATCTAACTTCCATGTAGCCCAAAACAATCTCACACATTTGTAAAGATACCACAACCACATCCCCCCCCACACAGAGTTATCAAAAGTTAGGGGAACCCCTGCGAAGGACCTCCAACTCTGCAAAACATCATCCATCAATACATTGGGAGTAATTCACGGTCAGATCTCTCACTGTGCTTCCCAAGAAATGTTATTTTGGCAGAATCTCTTCAGAATCACAATCCTGGTACCCAAGTTTTCTGAATAAAGTGTGGCTTTGAAATTCTGAGGCTTCCATATTACACAACTTCTGCATTCTTGTTAAGTGCCTGAGAGCACAACAAACAGTGGGATTGCCTTAAGTATGATTCCATATCTTACCATATTTGTCTGTCTGTCCGCAAAATGTTTCTTTAGCCACCACTATAACTCCTTAAAACTCTTCTTCAAGGATAAGACCGTGTTTTCGAACAAGAAAGAAAATGAAAATATGAACCTTGTCACATGATCCCCAAGTCTTTAGTCCAACTGTGTTCCATAAAACTATTTGTACTAAATATTATTCACCAAAAAAGGCATACTCCACTATAACTGTGTACAATTGATTTTCACATAAAACTGTGTAAGTGTTTTAGATTTTGTCCCATATTATTCAAATGTTACATGTTTTGAACTTCTTGCTATTCACATGGAAAGCACTCGATAAAAAAAAACTAAAAAAAACATCACACTAAATGTGATATAAATGTGAATTAATAAATTGGTATACCACTATTATAGTCATATAAACTGTTGATTGCCATAAAGGTATTATTCAGAAATTTGGTGAGTTTCAAATGGAGGTGATGTGAACTTCAAGGTCAAAACGTTACAAATATTATAATCAGAATTGAAGCCCTTA
This sequence comes from Fistularia tabacaria, assembly GCA_901007705.1. Taxonomy (NCBI): domain Eukaryota; kingdom Metazoa; phylum Chordata; class Actinopteri; order Syngnathiformes; family Fistulariidae; genus Fistularia; species Fistularia tabacaria. The sequence continues at coordinate 214,150 of CAAKHD010013297.1, read as the reverse complement.
ACAAATCCTAATTGACATAATAAAAATACCTGCTTCTAAAAGTAAAATAATTTATAAGATGACATTGCAACTTTTGCTCAAACAATTGCAAGAGGACATCTATATCTACATTTTTTGACAGTGCAAAGAACATTACATTTCACTCAGGCAAGAAACACACAACGAGCTGTGGCTGATGGGCAGCTCATTCAGCCAATGGCTCATCCCTCCCCCGTGCAGGACTGAACGCTTCAGACGCTCCTTTGTGCCCAAGGCCATCAGACTGTATAACAGCAGTCTGGACGGCACACAACTCTGACCGGCCGGAGATGCATCTGTGCTACCACTACCTCACTCAGCCACACATGACGTGCCCTAACTCCATAGTTTTATTTTTATCCTGTTGTCATTCCATTCGCATCCTGTTTATTTTTGTCATTGTGGTTATGCTTGTTCTATTCTTGCCCTTATTGTCTATTCTTACCTTTGCTGTTTTTCCCCCCCAGTTCTGTTATCTACTTCTATCCTTGTTTATTTTTTCTGTCTTTTTTTATAGATATATTTTGCTGTCTTTTAAATTTCTCTTATTTATATTCATATTTATTGACACCTGCTATTGCTGTGCTACTGTGACAAAAGAATTTCCCCTATTGGGATTAATAAAGTTCAATCTTATTTTAAACAGGGGTGTGAATTTCCAATCCATTAAACTTTTCTATGGACCCCAATACATTGTGACCAACACCTCAAGTACCTTCAAGTAGTATATTCTTGTCAGTAATTGGTAAGTATAATGAAAGGCAAGCAATGCATACAAGTTCAAGCAGATAACATGAGATTTCTTTTTTTCCTTTTCATGCATTTGCTTCCGACAGCCCAAGACAGGCCTGGGGACTCTTCACCTTTTTTGTGTATTTTTTTTTTCCCCCAATGTTTTGATTAGTCTTTCATACATCCATTTAAAACTTTGTTCGCTAAATGCAAGTTATTTTTAAGTGCTCGGGACTGTCTTTTTTGCAAATAATCAAAACCATTCGACTGTATGAAATAATAAAACCTTGCTTTTAATGATTTTGTTCAAGTGAAAATCAATCACAGATAAGAATTGCAAGGGATGCAAAAAAAAAAAACTGTAAGAACATTGCATGAGTGATGTCTATCATCTTGAGGGGCTTCATGAAACGAGAGCAGTTCAAACACCATACCAACCTGAAAAAAACCATCAGTGCAAACCTCTGAGTGCCACACAGGCAAATTTGGTCTCTAAGTATTTCAGCATGTTACCCATGTGCTTAGAGTTTAGCAAGCCATCTCATCTGTGTATCCTTCCCATTTCTATTTCAACATACATCCATATTCTGAAGACATCCAGCAATGTGTTTCTCTGAGACGAAGACTTCAGACATTTTTTTTTTTTTTCTACACAACAGCTGAGCAAATGCTACATTGTCAGGAAGATCATGTAGAGGAGCGCTAATTAATGTTTGACTGTTTTTGAGACCAAGGCATGGCAGCAAAAGCAAAGATAATGATGCTGTACAAAATACCAGCTCTGCTGAGCCGATAGATTTTAGACACTGTGAAGAAAACATTTCTCTCAGAAACAGCCAAGGCTGGTTGGATAAGGAGTACACATTACGGTGGTCAAAGATTATGTACTCAGTGGGAAAACAGGTGTGTGATCAGTGTGAGAATTAGCTTCTGAGGTAATGACATCAGAGCATTCCACAAAAATTCACTTACTTCAAGTAAGCCCAATTAGATACTATTTCTGTTTGTTCGCTTTCCGTTTTCCAATGTTCTACTTGGCATTTTATGCAAGAATCAAAACATGAATGTCTAGATTTAGAAATATATATATAGTATATATAGTTCAGGAGAGAACTAAATATAATATATATTGAATAATATACCTATATATTGAATAACATATTGAACTGAATATAGTTCAGGAGACAAATTCTGTGACTCAATCGAAGACACAACTAAATTGGCATTTCAGTGTGCCCTCACTTTGGCAAACTGGGGCCAAACCTCCTGACCCTCTGTTTACAACACCCCTAAAGAGAATAATGAAAAACAATGAAATTTGCAGTCGCATTCCCTCAACAGTGTGTGAAAAGATAAAGCTACATCCCAACCAAGGTCATAGTTTGCTATCTCCTGCTTGTGTATTAGCAACAAAAACCTCTTGCTTAGAAACATTGCTAACACTGAGATAGCAGCATGAAAAAGGAGAGTTACCAGAGGATATTGCTTTGGGAGAGTTTTCGCAGTTGCATCCACAGTCATGGTGTTCCATGTTCTCCTTGTCCTTGCTCTGTTGGGGATCCACAGTTTAGCAAATGTCTGCCAGGCTGAGAAGGTGTCCAGGGAGGCACTGTTGTCCTGGTTTAGAGAGGAGGTTCTGGAGAGTTTGGGCCTGGAGGAGCCACCTATGGACACAGTGCAAAGACCTGATGTGGACCGGAAACCGCAAGAATACAGGCCAAGGATCCCAAGGACCAGCCAAGCCAGCAGGGTAGACTCTATCATCAACACAAATCTGGATACATCTCAGATAATTCTGTTCCCTATTCCTGGTATGATTTTTTTTTTGTGCCTTCATATTTTCCTCAGGTTTATATCTAAATATGTATAAAATTCTTGGTCAAAGATTCAAATTTTGAACTATATGGTATTCCACCCTCAACATGTTTGTCAATAACTGTATGGTACCAATATAGATAGGTTGTGGTTATTTTTTGAATTAAATGAATAAAATCTATAATAAAAAGTAACCTTTACGATTTGAAATCACTGCATAGGGATTTCATTGAGACTGTATTAGGTCATTGTGTTATTGCTTGTAGTTATACATTTAAATGGAATTGTTCAAAACATTCCTCATTAAAAAGCAAAGAAAATTATAGAAAATGAAGTATATGAATAGAACACATACTTAAATCTCAGCACTGCTAATTGAAAGAAGTACAAATCCATGTTCTGCTTTATTATATAGATATTTAAAACAGTAAAAACTGCATGAAAGTTTTTTTTTCCCCCCATGGTCTAAATAGACTAAGCTTTTGTCAACTTACCATGTCACACTGACAGACTCATCCTGTGACCGACCAGACTCCGCTCCCGAGGGAACCCGTAGGAGCAACCTCACATACCACTTCAGGCCTTCTATGAATATCCAGAACTCCCTGCTAACATCAATCCACTTCTGGTTCCATGTGGGCCAAGAGCTTGCATCCAACTCCACTGCCCCAGTGTTCATCCTTACTTCAGCTCCCCAGCGTCGTCAGGTGGCTGCAGCTCCATCACAAATCAGCTCAGATGGCTGGACGACCTATATTTTTGATCAGACACTGCTGACGCTTGTGTCCGAGGGCCCATTTCTGCTCAAAGTGAACTGTCAAACTTGCCAGTGTTACTCTGGCGAAGCAGAAAAGATGCCTTTTCTCCACCTCCATGCCAAACCCCATGGTCCGGTGCGTTCACCCAGAAGTGCACCTGTAGTCATCCCCTGGTCCCCATCTGCAATTGACTTACTGCAGCGCCCCTCCCAGGAGAGGCCAGAGCACAGTGACTGCCACCGAGAAGAGCTTCAGATCAGCTTTGAGCAACTGGGCTGGGACAGCTGGATCATCCATCCCAAAGTGGTAACCTTCTACTACTGTCATGGCAACTGCTCAGCCAGGAATGAAATCACAGCAGTGCTGGGGATCACACAATGCTGTGCTCCAGTGCCAGGGTCCATGAAGTCCCTGAGAATCACCACAACCTCTGATGGCGGGTACTCCTTCAAGCATGAGACCCTGCCAAACATTATTCCTGAGGAATGTACATGCATATGAGGATTAAAGGGCCCTGGAATATCATAAGACTATATTGTGTGTTAACTAATGTGCCAAGATCTGACATACAAATGTGTTGTACATTTCACATAGGTGGAAAGCTTTCGATTGAAATGATTACACATCAATGGAAAAAAATAAATCCATTATAAAATAAGGTTTTTTTTCCCGCCTTATTCAAACCAGTGTGTGATAAGAGCACAGCGGCAGAATAGAGGAAAAGTTATAGACTTGAACAGCAAGTGATAAAGTAATGCTGGGGTCGGGGGAACTGCAAATATTAAAGATGTGCAGGAATGTTTAGAAATACAAAACAAGGTTAAAGATGAAGATACAACTTGGAATTCAACATTAGATTACATTAACAGCTGGTAACAGAAATTTGACTGATCTCATGATTGATTTGGTGACAGGTCAGCTGTCACATTTGACCAATTTCTGCTGATGAAATAACATGGCTAGCTCCGGTGTCTTTGCGGAACTTTTCTACACCGTCCCTGCCAAACAAACCAATAAATAAAATTCTGGTGGCAGTTTTGAGCTTAGATGGGTCATTCATTACATTTATGTGGATTTGAGGGGCAGGCCCTATTTCATTCAATTTTCTTCAGCTTACCTGTAGAGGGCAATGTAGACTAGCAAAATAGTTTCTCACAAGTTTTAAATCCATGTTAAAATCACTAAAAAAAAGTCTGTTCTAATGCCTGTGTTTTAGTTTATTAAAACTCACATTTTATCATAATGTTTAAACAAAAGAGGTAGTAAAATGTTTACGCACGCCTAAACAGTTCGACAACAAAATCGGACATTCAAATATATTTATTTACTCTTATAAGGATCTCTACAGTTACATATGCTAGAAAAATTCAAATAGAAAAAAAAGGTGTACACCATTAAACAAGTACCATTTTCAAAATGGAATGTCATACCAAGTAGCAAAACTCAGAGTGAGATGAATACAATACAGCATCCGACAGCTCTCTGGCAAACGTTTCTTTCCAGCCAAGAACATAAAGCTAACCACCAAGCTACAAAGAACAAATGAAGTGGGAATGAACACTGCAGCAACAGACCCAAATCTCAGGATGCAGTGGACATTAGAGATTTTTTACACGAAAGCTGGCTGTTGCAGCTCCATCAACTGTAATTGTTTCCACTGCCAGGCATTTTTTTTTTTTTTTTTTTATTCCAGACTGCTTGCAAGTAACCATGCTTGTACTCCAGAGGAGGTGTATTGCAGGTCAAGGATGGAAAACTGTCACCAAAAAAATAATGTAAATTTAAAAAGACAAGCTGACCGGAGGGTTGCAGCTGGTAAGCCAACCCCACTAAGACTGATTTAACAGTGAAGTTTCTATAATTGTGAATCATTTATAAAGTATAATGTCAAAAAGAAAAAGTAATTTCCATCCAAGTACTAAATACTCATGTGAGAAGGGTGCTGATTGAGATACCATGGTCCTCCATTAAGAGGAAACAAATGTTGAGCTTTGCTCAAGTCTAGTAAAACAGATTGGTAAAATACACAAGTGGAAATAATGGAAATCCCTTGAAACATTTCTGGTAGATAAAGAATTCAAGCATTTCCCAGAAAAAAACAGATTGATTTGCATGGAGATCTAGACTTCAAACTTAAAGTTTTGGAAATTGTGGCTTCTCGTTAACACCAATCATCTCCCAAACCAACCTGCAGATAAACATGAAAACATGACTTATCCTGCACACCAAACTGCCTTCTATCATAAAATTATCATTCAAAATAATTGTTCATTCTTGTGAAATGACATGACCTCAGGTAGTGCTACAGATTCTCGTCTAGACCAACATGCCTTGACACGGTGAGACAAACATTCAGAAACTATACAAAAAAAGGGCCTTACTTCGAGAGGACAAAAAAACAAAACAAAAAAAAACACTCGTACTCAGAGACTGCAATAGAAGATGTGGATTTCATTGCATAGGCAAAGGAAACAAACAGGGTTTTGGCTTTCAAGTGCAGACTCAAGTTGGCGAGAATAATGTTTGAGATGTGACAGTGTTTCAAGTTTAAAGGACATGAAACTTAGGGAGGTAAATGTGTCTCTTTCTTCACCTGACAAGTAATTCTGAAAGGCTCACTCTCTCATCCACACAAATACACACTTTGGCCTTCCTCAGTTGTCTGACAGCATTCCCATATGTGCTTCTTCCATTTTTAGGCAGGAAGCATGCTCAGGCATGTATTCCTGGGGAGGGATGAGACAAAACAGTAAAACATTTAATAGAGAAAAACAAACAAAAAGTTTAGTATGAAGGGAACTTGACTCTTCACTTCAGTTTGTTAAAATTAGCTAAAATTGAAAAAAAAAGGAGTATGAATACTGCTTTAAAAAAAAAAATATTGGACACTACTTCACTACTTCTCTGCACATGGTGCGTTCGATCATAGATAGAGAATAAAAATCCAAACTAAAACTATAAATCTTTGAAAACAGAAAACCTAGAATCAAAATTAAGTTGGACAAGTTATAAAAGCAAAATGAAGTGAACATGTTACTTGATAATGTGGTCACAATAATGGATAGCAAAGTGACTTAACTAGGGAAGCATTAAAAAACAGTACCGGTATTTGGAATCTAAAATTCAGTCTTGATCTGGAAACAATGAAAAACTCTTCAGGAACAAGAAAATTGCAGAAAGCATTCAATACCTTTTTGGCTTGTATCTCCCTGCTTTTCCTGGGCAGAATTCAGGCGGTTCTGTTCAGTTGGTGTCTGTACTGTGGTGCTGACCTCAGGGTTGCTGCTCCGAGAAGGGCTCCTCTCTTCTGCCTGGTAAGCAAGGTCTAGGTGTTGTTGTGCTAGCTTCAGGTGTCTCCTTAAACGCTCCACATCCCTGGTTGAGTTTCCTTCATCCCCAAAACTCTCCCTACCAGAGTCACCCAATGGAGAGCCATGCTGCTCCCCTTTTCGCTGCTCCTTCTTCATAGTGGCATGGTACCCTGGTGGAGCTGTGGGCATGGCACGTGTTGAGGGAGGTCCAGGGACACGCAACCTATGGATGGCTCGTTGGCGTAACGCGTCTTGAATGCCACCAATCCCCAAATGGATGATTTCAAAGATTGTGAGGATCAGGCAGAGGAATGACACGACATACATCACCAGCAGGAAGATGGTCTTCTCTCTGGGCCGTGACACATAACAGTCCACCGTGTGTGGGCAAGGCACGCGAGTGCACACATAGGCAGGCCTGACCTCAAAGCCGTAGAGGATGTACTGGCCAAAAAGAAAGGAAATTTCAAACGCAGAGCGCCACACAAGCTGGCACACATAAACTTTCATCAGGCCATCTCGCAGGATACGCCGTCGACCATCATGCTTTTTCTCAGCGCCTAGCAAAAAAATGAAATAACTCTTTAGAGCCAGAACATTAGTTTATGAATAATATAATGACGGTACCTTTTTCTGCTTTACTTGGCTTCTCTGGTTCAATCTCCTCAGCGAGGATTGGGTCTTCCTCACAATTATCTTCTGCCTCCTCATAGTCTCGAAGTGCCCCACGGTTAACAATGGGCATCCTCTTTTTCTGCGGGCTGAATTGCCGGTATTCTGAGTCATCCATTCGAGCAATCTTGTGCATTGCAAATCCCAGGTACATGATTGTGGGAGTGGTGATCATAATCACCTGGCCAAAAAATGAGTCAAAAAAAAAAATGTAGACAATAGTTTCAAGAATCTCTTTCAATGCTAGTATCCTCTGTCAGTAATTCAAATCCAAAATTAAAACTTACCTGAAAAATCCAGAATCTGACATGGGAGAGTGGTGCAAACGCATCGTAACACACATTCTCACACCCAGGCTGGTTCGTGTTGCAGACAAATTTACTTTGTTCATCATAGTAAATAGTCTCTCCACCAACAACGGTCAGCACAATGCGGAAGATGATCAGTACTGTCAGCCAGACTTTCCCCACAAAGGTGGAGTGGTTGGAAATTTCATCCAGTAAACGGGTTAGGAAAGACCAGCTCATGGTGCCAAGGTGACAGGGTTGCTAGTGAGTTCTGGATGAGAGACATAAGTTTGTCATGGTAAGAGTTTTTCGTTCTCTTATAAAGAACAAGATTCTATGAAAATACAGTGGTGCAATTGCTGTCGAGTCCCAACTCAGAAACAAGTAGAGAGGTGTGCTAAAAACAGATTTATTTATTCATTTATTTTTTTTAAACCAGTGCATTGAAAGCATCAATTTTCTACAGTGCAGGACAGGGGGACACCCTGAACATTTTGGCAAACAAAAAAATGGTTGGACTGAAAGAGTTCAAAATTACATTTGCAGTTTCTTTTGTAAATCACAAGTTGATGCAGCCTCTCTTTGGACAATGGGCAGGTTAAAGAAGCAATCCATGGAACTTTAGACAGAAGGGCTGCAACAAAGGGGAAATAAGAAGGTCAGGATTCCACTGTGGGAGCAAGGAAAAACTCTAAGTAGCTAGTGCTATTTTTTTTCTAGTTTTTAGTCACCTTTGTTGATATTTGATAAAAAATGCACAAAATAACATCAGTACAAAAGAATCAAAATGTTATTCTAATTCTTTCCTCATCCATCCTCCTTGGCTTTATCTGAAGTCCAGTCATGGGGGCAGCAGCCGGAGCAGGGAGGCCCAGACTTCCCTCTCCCCAGCCGCATGGTCCACATCTTCTGGGGGTCTCAAAGGCGCTCCCAGGCCAGGCTAGAGACAGTCTCTCCAGCGTGTCCTGGGTCTTTACCGCGGCCTCCTCCCAGATGGACATGCCCGGAATACCTCCCCGGGGAGGCGTCCAGGAGGCATCCAAACCAAATGCCCAAGCCACTTCATCTGGCTTCTCTTTATGCGGAGAAGCCGCGACTCAGCTCAGAGTTCCTCCCGGATGGCCGAACTTCTCACCTTATCTCTAAGGGAGAGTTCGGCCACCCCGCAGAGAAATTCATTTTGGCTGCTCGTATCCACGATCTCATTCTTTCGGTCACTACCCACAGCTCGTGACCATAGGTGAGGGTAGGAACGTAGATTGACCGGTAAATTGAGAGCTTTGCTTTCTGGCTCAGCTCCCTCTTCACCAGGATCTTCCGCGCCATCCTTCCCTCACTCGTGAACAAGACCCCAAGACTTAAACACCTCCACTTTGGGCAGGATCTCTTTCTCGACTGCCTCAGCTCCCTCTTCATGTTGACAGATTGGTAGAGTCCGCATCACTGCAGACGCTGCACCGATCCATCTGTCGATCTCCCGTTCCATCCTTCCCTCACTCGTGAACAAGACCCCAAGATACTTAAGCGCCTCCAGTTGGGGCAGGACCTCGTTCCCGACCAGGAGTGGGCACTCCACCCGTTTCCGGTTGAGCACCATGGTCTCGGATTTGGAGGTGCTGATCCTCATCCCGGCCACTTCACACTCAGTTGTGAACCTCTCCAGCGAGAGCTGAGATCATGGCCTGATGAAGCCAACAGGACATCACCATCTGCAAAAAGCAGAGACTTGATCCTGTGGCCACCAAACCAGATCCCCCCGACGCCTTGGCTGCACCTAGAAATTCTGTCCATAAAAGTTATGAACAGAATCGGTGACAAAGGGCACCCCTGGCGGAGTCCAACTCTCACCAGAAACGGGTTTGACTTACAGCCAGCGATGCGGACCAAGTTCTGACACTGGACATACAGGGACTGAGCAGCCCGTATAACAGGGTTCGGTATACCATAATCCTGGAGCAACCCCCACAGGATAGCCCATGGGACACAGTTGAATGCACTCTCTAGATCCACAAAACACATGTAGACTGGTTGGGCAAACTCCCATGCCCCCTCGAGAACCCTGCTGGGTATAGAGCTGGTCCACTGTTCCACGACTGGGACGAAAACCACACTGCTCCTCCTGAATCCCAGGTTCAACGACCCGGCGGACCCTCCTCTCCAGCACCGCTAAACAGACCTTACCAGGGAGGCTGAGGAGTGTGAGACCCCTATAGTTGGAGCACACCTTCCAAAAGGGCGATCACCACCCCAGTCTGCCAGTCCAGCGGCATTGTCCCCCACGTTGACGCAATGCTGCAGAGGCATGTCAGCCAGGACTGACCTACAGCCTCCAGGCCTGGGGGAACCCAGGGCAGACCTCATCAACCCCCAGGGCCCCACTACTGAAGAGCTTTTTGACGACTCCAGCAACTTCAGCCTCGAGATAGGCGCCCCCCAGAGTCCCCCGGCTCTGCTTCGTCATTGGAAAGCATTTCAACGGGATTGAGGAGGTCTGAGAAGTATTCCTGCCACCAATCAACAACGTCTCGTGTTGATCACGAGATCAACGGCAGCGCCCCGCTCCCACTGTACACAGTGTTGGCGGAGTTAAACCCCAACGTATAGGCGCTGAGTTGGGGGTCAATCAATATGCCCATCCCTGACCGCCGCCTCTCACCTGGGGTAACTCCAGAGTTGAAAAGGTCCAGCTCCTCTCAAGAGGCCTGGTTCCAGACCCAAAGCCATGCGTCGAGGTGAGTCCGACTATATCTAGTCAGAATCTCTCAGCCTCGCGCACCAGCTCGTGACCTCTCTGGAGGGGAAGGAGCCCATTCCATGTCCCTAGAGCCAGCTTCTGCAGCCGAGGGTTGGACTGCCAAGCTCCCCCACTCTGGCCACCGCCTGGCTCACACTTGACCCGACTCCCTTGGCCCTTCCTGAGGGTGGTGAGCCCAGGGCAAGGGGGACCCATATCGACCCTTCGGGCTGTGCCTAGCTGAGCCCCATTGGTGCAGGCCCGGCCACCAGGCGCTCGCCATCGAGCCCCACCCCCAGGGCCTGGCTCCAGGGGGGCCCCGGTGACCTGAATCCGGGCAGGTGAAAACTAGGTCCAAAGTTGTTTTTCATCATGAGAGTCTTTCCTGTTAGATAAAATCCATATTAATTAAAAACCTTAATACGGCACTCACAAATTGGTCATTCCCCAAAGCCAACAAATCCAGGCCCCTGATTTAGTTACAATCTGACATCTTTAAGAGCTTGGTTTCAATGTTTTTCACATCATTATAAAAATTTAAAAACATATCGCAAATACATTGTTAGCGGCGCCGTTGTGCAGGAGGTAGAGCAATCTTCCTTGGAACTGAACATTCCTGGTTAGATTCCCACCTCCTCCTAGTGTGTCAAAGTGTTGTTGAGCAAGACACTGAGCCCTTAACTGCTCCCCTGGCGCTGCTAGACGGCAGCCAACTGCTCATGGTTTATCTATGAGGGGTTAAATGCCGAGAATGAATTTTCCCACGGGATTAATAAGGTATACATTGCGATACTGAAGTACTAGACGATGTATTAAGACACACCGCAGAACTTCATTAGTCATCTCACAGATATGTCTCATCTAAGCGGAAAATTGGGCACCAGTTGTCTAGGTCAGAGTGGACAAATCCAGGCAGCAGCTTGGTGAGACAAACAGTTTCCTGCCTCGCAGGCATAAGCTACTTAAACATCAGAGTTGTGAGTGGCATGTAGCAGCTAACAGTGAGGAGACCAGTTGTGGCACTGGACAGGAAGGGCTCGGAATAGAGAGGGAGAAAGAAGAGGGAAGAACTTATTTAATTCCACCAGAAATGGTGCTTTTAAAATTCTTTACTGGCAACAGTGGTTAGGTTAGGTTTGCAAGTGCAGAACAATGCTGGCCCCGTTCCAATTCAAGAAAGAGTCAGCATCCACTGCTTGAAATGGATCATGAAAAGCTGTTTTGTTTTTGTTTTTTTAAATACTGGGGAATAGCTGGGAGAAATATGAACCGGTCACTTTGATAAGATTTACGAAGATTTAAATTTTGCCTTGGAGTAATTGCAGCCGTGAAATGGATCCCTCTTGAATACAGTCTTTTGCCATTGATTAACAACTAGGACAACCAGATGCCATCTTTTCTCTATCAATGATGTCAGAAAACAGGTTGTAGCAAAGAAAACAATTGGCATTTCATGACTCATTGTAAAATGATGCACTTTCAGCAGGCAAATCAGCATGCTTGTATCCTGCTATAGAGGATACAGGATATTCATTCATTTACAATTTTCCTTTTTTGTGCTTTTGGTTGTTAAAAAGTAGCAAGTCATACTTGCTCCAGACTGACTGGCGCCACAACCACATGCAAAAAGAAGCTCCCGATGCGATATGGGAGACGATACCTAAAAAAAAATAAAAATAAAAACCATGTCTTGGCTGGGGCAAAATAAAGGATGTACAAGATTTCACCTCAAATAAGTCCTCATCTGACTTTCTGCGGGGCAACTGGAGCAGCAGATATTTGCCGAACAGGTTACTGATCGGTTTCACAACCCTGGCCCTGTGTTAAAGTGACTGTACCCTGAACCGAATAACTGGTTGGGCCACCCTTAAAAGTGACAACTGCAATCGAGTGTTTGCGATAACTGGAAATTAGTCTAAAACAGGGCTGTCGAGGAAATTTGGCCCAAATATCTTTGCAGAATTGTTTTAATTCAGCCACATCGGAGGGTTTTCAAGGATGAATCGCTTTTTTAGGGTCATACCTCAGCATCTCGGTGGATTCAGGTCAGGACTTTGAATAAGCGACTACAAAGTCTTTTTTTTTTTTTCCCCCCTCAAGCCATTCAAATGTGGACTTGCTGGTGTGTTTTGGATCATTGTTCTGCTGCAAAACCAGAGTGCACATCAGGTTGAGGTCAAAAACAGGATGCCAGACATTCTACTTCAGGATATTTGATCGACAGCAGAATTCAAGGTCCCATTTACTATAGCAAGTCTTCCTGGTCCTGATCCAGCAAACCAACCCCAAACCATCACACTGCCACAACCATATTTTACTGCTGGTATGATCTTCCTTTCACTTTCATACAGGAACACACACATTCAAAAAAAGTTCCCTAAATAATAAAAACCTTCATTTGAAAACTTCCTTTTGTGTTTACTTGTGTTATCTTTGTCTAATATTGAAATCTGTTTGATGATCTTGAACATTTATGTGAAACAAAAATGTTACACATGAATGTGAATAAATGTTGCAATGAATTTAAAGCACTTCAAATGTTTAACAGAGGCGAAGACACAACAATGTAGTTTTGTAGAGACGTATAATTCGACGACAGTTACATCTGAGACATCAAAACCTTTAACTAACTCTTGGAAAATAAGGCAGAAAGTGTGAGTTGAACTTTAAGCAGCAGATATATCTGATCAAATATGAAGGTCAGACTCCTGGTCAAGCCCCTTAAAGAACTTAATGAGAAAAAAAGGGAGGGGGTCCCCATGGGTCCCGATAAGCTCTAAACAAATGTCTCAGTAATAAGAGCTGGCCAAAGGAACAGTAGCATTATTCACTTTTTAGGGCACTTCAAATGATTGAATGCTACTTTTTTCTTTGGCTTCAGGAGTCACCAGGACGAGATGGAGGGGGTTGGCAAAGTTTGGGCAGGCAAGCAAGCAGAGGCAAGCTGACATTCCTGTCTAACCAAAAGCAGGCAGATTGATATTAGGGTTCTGGGCGCACCCACGGGGGGACGTGAAATCCCCACGCAGTCAGTTCAGGAGGGCACCTCTCGGCTGCGGGGGTCACAGTCAGGAGACATTTTCCAGGGAGAATGGAAACTTCATGGAGCAGTTGAAAGAGAAGCTGCAACTATCAGCGTGTTCACAGTGAACCTCAGGACTACAGCGCAAATTTCACACTATGTGGGAAATTATGGCATTTCCAAGAAAACAAAGTCTGTCAGGCTTTAAAAGCAAATATAAGATACGGTTCATTTTGAGCTGAGAGTTACTTTCTGGAAGCCGAACCGAAGACAACTGCTACTTGAGGGAGAGGGGAGAGAAAAAAAAAAAAAAAAAAAAAAAAAAATCACTGCGGGGGGCGTTTTCTTTTTAATTAAAAAAAAATTTTTATTTTTGGCGGGCTTTTAAATAAAAAATTTAAAACTGCATTGCTGGGAATTTGAAAAAAAGTAACCTTTTT
>CAAKHD010013297.1:104124-200341 GCA_901007705.1 Fistularia tabacaria | reverse complement strand
GAGGTTTTAAAAAAAAAAAAAAAAAACGGTTATTTTGGGTGGGTGTTACTTTTGGAAGCCGAACCGAAGAAAACTGCAATTGGGGGAGGGGGGAAAAAAAAAAAAAAAAAAAAAAAAAAAAAAATCACTGCGGCGGCAGTTTGCTTTTTAATTCAGAGTTAATTTTTATGTTTGGACGGCTATTAAATATAGAATTTAAAGCTGCATTGCTGCGAATCTGAAAAAAAGTGACCTTCTTTCGCAACTCACCGCTTCCCGGGGCAGAAGGTGCGGATCCGCGGCACATCATTCATCGGGTCAACACTCGCGAAAAAACCCACTCGGTGAGACACTTCGATGCGAGTGGACCTCGGCAGACTTAAGAGTTAAAACCGGTCTCTTTAATCGGACTTTTCTTTCCCCTTCCAGACACCCACCTTTCCGCTCTCCAAACCGCGCGTCTTCTCCCTCCAGGCGCCTAATTGCTCAACCAGGTTTTCCTAATTAGTCCGCGTGCCCGCGGTCCAAGCTTCCTCCTGCGCGTGTCCGAGCAGCGTGCACTTTCCCCATCTAATCCCGGACGGCAGGATCGAGATCCTTGATTCCCGTGGGCTCTGACCCCCCCTCCCCCTTCCTCCTCCCCACGCGTCTCCGTCGACGTAAACGGCCACATTCACAAGGAGGCCTCGCTCCTGAAACCTGAGACGGACGACCGTTCCGTCCCCACGACCGGAGCCCTGCGTGCTTGATATAAGGGGGAACCTTTCTGCGTGGGCCAGCTGGATCCCTAGTGGGTTGCCCTAGCCGAATGGTCAGTTTAAAATGATTAGTCTGTCAGGTGAAATTTGAGTAAATCGATACAAAAAGTTGAATAGAAGGATGTACTAGCAACTACAACTATACATTCATTTTACAAACAGTGGACATAGGATAGAATATTCTTTCAATCGTCCCACAGTGGGGAAATTTAAACATTGTAGGGGAGGTGCTCTGTGTGATCGTTGGTTTGCAAAGATACATCGAATAGAAAATAAAATAAAACGTGACGGGTAGTTCAATTCCACATCCATTTTAATAGTGGAAAAAAAAACCACACAGTTCAATGGTGTATTCAGGTCAGTGCATTACCAAGTTATTTTCTCAGAGAGTTTCAGGTTAAAAATTCAAATAATTGATGTATTTTTTGTCGATTAAAGTTGCTCTTTTCCCCTCGCTGATTTTGATGTCAGGAATGTTGTGATTTCCAAGTGTGACTTCACATTTCAGTCTAGAGCCACTAGAATCTCCTGAATTCATTGTTTGCACTTTGTAAAACGGAAAGCGAGTAAAGCCAGGCAAGAGAAGTCTTTCTTTTACTGAAATAAATCGTTCATCAGTGAAGTTTACAGTGTCCGGTGTTGGATGAGACAGTGTGTGTGACTTTTTTGGTTCATTTGAGACTTCATTTTTTTCATTCCTACCATGGACCAAATCATAGAAACACTTGAAAAAGCTCAATAAACAACACCACAATCAATCACGAATATCAAAGTTAAATCAAGATCCCTTCAAGACAAAAAACAAAACAAAAAAACAACTGGATAATATTATCTTCATGGAGGTTGAATTTCTTGCAGGGCTTATTTTTGGGACACTGCAGTTTATATTGTTTTTCTGTTATTCCAGTTACAAAGAACTTTTATTGCTCCTCCATGCGTCTGTAAAACAATAACAAAAAAACGACATTAGCCTTTCTAGATGCTGGTAAGAATACAAATTGGGGGTTGGTTAAACAAAAGTTTATTGTTGATAGACAGTCCAATATACTCTCCAATTACATACATGCTGTCGACAACTACCATTCAAGTCACGATCCGAAATTTCCCAATCAGTGTTTTACTGATCATACATTATTCATATCTGAGTGGCGTCAGATTTCAGGCAGTCATTGCAGTTGCATTGCTGATAAAATTCAGGTTTTTGTTGAAACTCCAATGTTAGATTTGAAACCAATAAAATGCCTATGACAGTACGCAATTAAATAGCATGTTGTGGATATCCATGGATTTGGAGGGCAATGTTTTGGTCAATTCACAAAACAAAATAAAAACTCATCAGCTTGAATATCAAACATGTATACAGCATTTGTGTCCAGCCAAGTGTCTGATGAGATTGACTATGTAAAAATTGATTAGATTGTTTAACTTGAAAAAAGTGATGTGCAAAGTTTTAATGCCAACTGACATATTCAGTGTTGGTGGTTGATGACATCAGTTAAACTGAGGTCAGGTCTGTTCTTGAACATTAGTAGACAGACAATCTGTCAAGTATTTGCCTTTGTCCTTCTAACTTAGGAGAGCAAACAAAGATTTTCCAAGAAAATCACACCCTTGGGAATAATATCTCTGATATGAAAGATCTTCTGCCCCAACATATAATTCTGCTCTCACAGGTTAAACTGTGCATTATGTGATTAAACCTATCTGATTGTATTAATTAAGTGAAACAGCCCTTTGCATGTCTCCACAATCTGTTTATCTGTTTACATTCTGTTTTTGGATGTGAAACAGTACACTGAGTACAACAAAACAGTAATCTAATCCTTCCCTCTTTTTGTAGATGAACCAATGTTATCCCATAGACCACACTTTGGCAAAATCCAGGCCTGACAGAGCACTGAATGACCGCAACTTTCAGATGAGGAGGACCACCATCAAAGCATTTCAAAGACTTTAGCATTTAGCAAAACAACAGATTTCTCACTGTCATGGACTGTGCAGCTGTGGGACTCTGGATATACCAGATGATCCAAAATGTTTGTAGGAGATTGTGAAAAGCTGAAAACGGCGAGATATGTGAGCCTTGCCAAATCACCATGGCTGTGTCTCAAATTTGATCCAAGCGAGGCATGAACTCAATCACCTGTGCCTTCTCAGCTGCACATACTTACACATGAAAATGATCTAGGTCTCTTGGCGAAATATTCATCATTACTTCAAGATTCTTTTTTTTTTTGTGAATAGAATAAATCTCAGTTTGGCCGGCTCAGGAGTGATAAGTGTTTAATCTGATGGTCTACAGTTGGTCTTGAGCCACAAAGGGACCCTCTGAATGTACAGCAGGTAGCCTATTGATTATTTTGTGGCATTATATTGCTTATTTCCTCCCGGAATACAATATTTCATCACGGAAAAGTATTTCCAAAAAGCTGACAAACAAATTACCTTTCAACAATTACAGGGTATTTAAGAATCAAATATGCCACATTGAAGAACATTTCTTTGAGTTTGATTCAAAGTAAGATCTGTTTTGGTAACCTCTTTCAATTTTGTTTTTGGTAACCTCTTTCAATTTTGTTTTAACCAAGCATGCTGAGAAACATTTCGAGAGTCCCCAGTGGAGAGCAATAGGTTTAAAACAATGAAAAACAAACAAATCGACTAGTTTTAGTGGTATGAATGTTCGAGGTAGGGTATTAGGCAAGATGGCCTCTAATGTGAGTAGTAGCTGCCATGATGGTTCAAAGATTTCCCATCTGTGGGTCCTAAAACCTAAGAAACACAAGGTTTCCACAGGCCTGTTGTATTTTATGTATCTGAATGTTTAATGTAAGCAAAACAAAATGGGCTGCGGCTGATCATCCAATAGATGGACTGCATGAGATGTGGAATGCAGAATGATGGGACCACTGCAATTGGCAACCAGTACCTCAATAAGGTGAGCCAGTATAAATACCTTGGTTTCCTGATTTTTATCTACCGCTATCTATGCTCCCAAGATGCCAAGGCTGCGGAACAGCAACCTGGCTCATATGGAGGCAGGTCCTCTACGACTGAAAAATACCTGTCCGCTGTCAAAGATTTAAAAGCCTGTCTTGCACCCAGTCATGCACAAGCAGGCATTATATGCAATGAAGACATATGACTTGCGAATGACACCTCTGACGAAGAACGCGACGGAAGTGGAGAAATGCAGAAAAGCAAACCCCGTAGCCATGCAGAACAAACACTATGATAATAACAAGAATTAACGTAAGCTGTGTCCATAGCAACAGCAGTCGTCAGAAGTGGACTACCTCTGCACATGTCAGGTGTTTAACTTCAGCCATCAGATCTTCCTCCACTTCAAATCAGCCACGATTCCCTTGCTCAGGTGACATTAATTTGGCAGGGGTCTTATAAAAATTTTCAGGAAATCCTTTCTTTGACAGGAAAGAATTGAGACAGTTGTTGTGGGTGTCATTGTTTTCTTTGAAAATCCAGTCCTTTACTTTTGCTTGTTGAAGTGAGATTGTGTCACACTAGAAGATGCCCAATACTGGCATGTATTAATCAGTGCTCCCTAATAAGATTTTAATTCAAGGAAAATAACTGCAATAGCTACTAGCTAGCTAATAGCTACCACCACTTGCGGATTTCATTATTTTCATACATCCATCAATTATCTACTGCTTATCCTGCACTCGGGGTTGCCTGAGCCTTTCCCATGTGTCATTGGGCGAGAGGCTGGGCACACCCTAGATTGTTCACCAATCACAGGGCCTCATATTAAGCACAAAAACTACTCTCATTCACACATCAGTGCAATTTTTTCAGTTAACCATCTGCGTGTTTTTGGACTGTGAAAGGAAACCTGAGAACCCAGAGGAAACGCACAGAGACATGAGGAGAACAGGCAAACTCCACACAGGGAATCAAAACAGGGTTCTCCATGCTGTGAGATGGAAGTGCGAAACACTACTCTGCCACTGTGTATTTCACTTGAATTGATGTTGGTGTGATGATTTTGTTCTGAAATTAATTGTGAACTGCACAACTTTCCTATCGAAATAAACACACAGTCAAAAGTCAACAGACTTGGGTTTTTGAGGGTGTGGGCTGTTACTTGTTTTGCTTTTCATCTATAGATCCATAAAAAAGTGTGGCACCCTGATCTTGAACCAGCTAAGACAAAGAGTTTCTGCACCTGCTCTACCAGAACAAAAGATAGTGTTATTTTACACGCTAATTGAGTTAATGGGAAAAGACATTAAAAGCAGACCAGTGAAGTAAATGGATGAGTAATCATTCACGTGTAAACCTGCTGATATTCACTGGTTCAGGGAGTCTGCTGGCCACGTGGCTTTAATTGATCCGGGTCTCGAATAAGCATGTGCATAACACATGGGGATAAAGCAATACTGTATAATATACGGCACATACGGCTTGTCATTTCTTTTACACAGCTGAATTTTCCTCTCCCCTGAGTTTGAGCTGAAATTAATGAATAAAAAGAAAACAAAAAAACAAAATTATGATTTCTCCTTCAAGTTCAAATATTCCATTACAAACGGAATATGAAAGCTGGTCTAAAGCAGTAATAAAGCTCGTGATGATTGACACTCTTTCCCTTTAATTTGTGTCCACAAATTACCATGGTTGCAGTTTCCTTTCCATAATAAAAAACATAGGACTGTCACATAGTCATAGTCACTCACTGGCTTAAACTCCTACATCCATTGAGCCTGTTTAGACACTCAGTGTGATATTTTGTCAAAATAAGCATATGAGTCAACAAGTCATAACCAAAAGTTGTAGCTGCAGTGACTTTGAAAATCGCAAATAATTTCTCCCTGACTTCAAACCAACATGTCAGATATATGGCGCTAGAAGACGGCAGCCTGTTGCAGCAGCTCTGTTACTGTAACACATGAATTTCCTTTTGGGGATGACTAAAGTATTATTCATTCATTCATATTTGAAGGCATTCTTTCAAGACCTTCATTATCATCATTGTGACTGTCAGTAATCAATTTCTTTTAAGGTATTTTGACATATTGTTCAAAATGTTTGTTTTGATTAGTTGCTGAGATATTGCCCTTTGGTCTCCCCAAACACACATTTCTTCATCTTGCAGTTAAAAATAAAATGTGTGCCAAATTTGAAGACAATCCCTGGAGTGTTCCCTAGGGCATTTCAGACAAAAACTGCAAATCACATTTTGTCAAGTCATGTTGAACTCGTCGCTGGAATGGCCAAACCTACTGGGATATCAAGTGCAAGAGAAGGGAAACATGTTGTATTAGGAATGAGAGTGACTATGCAAAGTGATCAGAAATTTTCGACAGGTATATTGTTTCATCCAAATGAACAAGTGTGCAAGTTTTGGTGATCATCACTGGAAGTATTCTTGAGATGAACTGTAAAACTGGACCTTAAAACTGTGTTCTGTGAGGTCATACAGACCTCATCCATTTGACAGTCTAAAACTAATTCATGGTAGTAATGGAAGTGAACATTTATACCAAAAACCTCTGTGACACAGGAAGTATATGGTATCGTGTGGAAAGCGGTTATACTTGCATGATGTAAAAAGAGATCATAATTTTTATTTGGTGCATTTTCTCCCAAAAGGGAAAAATATATTCATTTTCAAACTTGGTGTTAGCTGACAAAGTTGTTTTTTTTTTTTTATAAACAAAGCTGTTATTTCTATAAATTACCAACCAGGTAGTGAGTTATGAAATTATCAGGTTTTGCTTACTGTTGAAGTGTTTTCATTGAAGTCATAAAACCCAAGCAATAGGTCTCAAAGATCTGGTTCACTGGGATCTCACACAAACATCAATGGATGTTTTAATCATTGTGAAGGAATGCATCATGCATGCATCCGTTGTGGAGGAACGCATAATTTCAGTGCAAGGAAACAACAAATGTGACGATATTACATTACTTTAAAAAAATCTTGCTTTTTTGCTTTGAGGAATGTAACTTTGAAAACACAATACACTCTGATTTTGAAAGGGAGGCAGCTATTGCACAACTTCAATTAGCCAGTTTCCAGGAGAACTGCTCAACCGTATGATGAATGTATCCTTTTTAATAAAACGTGTCTCCAAGCTAAAAAGCTGACACCATTGTTCAACCACTCCTATCTGTCACTGCACTCAGGAAACAGTTGTCTGATAACGCGGACATGATTCTTCAAGTTATATTTTTTGTAATTCCTGGGTTATGCATTTCGAGTAAAGCACCTAAGCCTGCATTTAATTGACAGAATAAGCAAAAAAAAAAAAAAAATTAAATAAACTGTAACATTGCTGTTCAGAATTTGAGCAGAATTGGTAGGTGTGTAAATGTTTGTTGTTCTCATTTTGATATTTTGATAACCTTCATGGTACTGATACTCTTATAACTCATAGCCACAGCTGATATTGCTGATGTTTCTGGGCGAATCCGGTTACAAACAATTATTTCAGCTTTCATAAGTTATTTCACACCATGAATAATTCACCAGTGGGGATTGTCTTCAAACATGAGGCTGTCAAATTCAGACAGATAACTTCTCATAATGATTTAAATGACGGGGAAGTGCTAAGCTTTTGTCACCAGTTAAAAAAAAAATAGGTGCAGGAATTAAAGAAATATTAAAAGTGCAAAAAATGTAACATCTTATTTCCAAATACAGAAATCATACATACATGAACAAACATCTGTAAACATTCTTAGAAAAATAAAATAATATTCTGCAATAACCTTTTTTGTGAAAAATATATGGCAAAGATAATTACTGGTTGCTATAAATGAACATGACAGAGATCAAAGCATCTTGTTAATGTCACTCTATGAAGATGATACACAAATCGAATTATAAAATCATGGAGCTGAATCAATATCAACAGAGCAGCCATATAGATCCACTGCATTTTTTGGATGCTGTGTTATAATCAAAAGAAGACCCATGTTACAGATAGAATGATTACTTGCTCCAATTATTAAGAGACAACACAAACTACGTTTTAGAATTCCAGTGCATTTCAAGATCCTATGTAGGAGAAAATAGTGCAAGGTAGCCCCTGATAACAGTGTGTTAAACCTCAGGCTTACTTCAGCATACCTGATGTCTAAATTATCTTAACCCCAAAGTAAGAAACAAAGGGCTCTGTCCTCCTGAAAAATAGGGCCAGGGGACCTACTCCCTTTAAGTCCATTTAAGTCCACTTTAATACTGTCAAAGCTCAAAGTTACAAATCTGCCCCATCTTAGTTTGTTATTGCAGTGCTACAGTGATTTCAGAATGCTATGTGATCCTTTGGGAAAAAAAAATGAAACAAGGCACACTCCTTTTCAAATGTCTGCCTAACTAAAGAAAACATCATGCAGCCGCTGCTTTTATAGGCCCACATGAGCCGCATGAATAAGTCTGGATCAAAAGAGCATGAAAGCAATAAGCCTAATGGGACCAGCCTGAGTGAAGAGAAATAAAGAAACAATCATTCCTCATTTACGACATAGAGGCACATACACACACAAACACACACACACTTTTTGGGGGCTCTCTGAAATTATGCCCCCGAGTCTTCCAGGCTTGTTTGCAGTTTTACACCAAACATGGCCTCCCACTGTACTCTGACCCACTCCTGGAGACCCTGGAGGAGCTCCTTACTCTCCGAGCGCACGCACCATGTCCTCTCCTGTTTCATCATCTGAGGGACAAGACAAGGTGGAATTCAAAATGCGTTTATCCAAATACAATTGCAAGTCTACAAAGTCCGACGTCAACAAATACAACAATCATTTCAGCTATATGGACATTTTTTTGATGTGAGATAGATAAAACAGTTATATTGCATTAGATTTCAACAAAAACAAGATATCCTTGAATACTTAATACATCTTCGATGTAATGACTTTGTAAATGTTCATTTTGTGACAGGATTCACATACTGCAAGTATCACTCACAGACTCATGATATATCGGTGCGTACTATTATCTGTGTCTGAACAAGAAGTGGAACCAACACAGTCAATAAGATGAAACCCTTTTAATTTGGCTGCCTTGTAATCCGTCCTATAAACATCATCAACAAAGCAAGACAAAAGTCAGGTACAACAATATGAAAATAAAAAAAAAAAAAAAGAAAAAAAAAATCTATGTAGCTTTAAAAGATAAGTCGACATAAACAGCGTATTTAAGTAATTAAGGGTAATTTGGATTCAATTTGATTATACGTGCCAGACCTGCCGTGAAGAGTGTATGAAAAGTATGAAAGTTTTTTTGTTTTTTTAAGTAAGCTTGTCAAGTGTGAAAGTGCTTCATGAAAATACCTAGTTCAAGCCTTTTAGACATCAAATTTTCAAATTAAGATTAAAAAGGACTCTGAGGAATTTGAATTAGATAATGGCAACTTGAACTGAAAATAGCATCAGCACAGCAAATATCAGTAAAGTATTGATGAGACTGCCTCATTTGAGAGAACTGGTTGTGATTGGTACAGTATCCACAAATTCGGGGGAAAATCAGAATGAATGGAAGGGGGAAAGTTTGACCTGTTGAGTGAAATGGAGATCAACAAACAACTGTGCCTAAAGGGCAATGATCCATCACACTTACTATATATGCTAGTAGCTCAGCTCTTCCTTTGAAAAAATGACAGAGAATAGTCCTGTGAGTAGTCAGGAAGGTATGAAGGGATACATGCTCTACAGACAGACTTTGCCGGTGAAAACATAGCACAGTTTGCTCTGGATTACTGTCCTTTGTTTAAGAGATAGTGTGTTATTTCAATGACTTTCTGACGCATTGTTGCGGTTTTGTTTGCAGAGAAGGTGAACAAGCCGAGTATTCAGACAGCTTAGTGGTGTTTTTAACATGTGGGGATTTGAGGCAAATCCAAACAAATCATGGCTCTGTAGGGATTTCTATCTTTTGAAAAGGTTTCTGCTTATTGAGGAATTAACAACTACCGCAGCATTGTGGAGATAACTTGAGTACATAATGATGGAAAGACACAAACAAGTCGACCTGAAATCAATTCCAGGAGTGATACATTCACTAAACTTTTCTCCCTTAGCTCCAGAGCTTCAGTACTAAAATCTTCTTCCATATTCTCTTAAAAGAGATAGGTTAGATTAGACTAAAGCGTGATTTAGAAAGCCCTAAATTAAGCTTGTTATCAATTTAGGTACTAGAATTTTTTTTTTCTTAAATCAGTAGGGTTAATAAAAATCAAAGATTTTGGGGGAAATTCAAGCAACAGTAGTATTAATGCCTATTTCATGATTAATATACCTGCTGATTCTCTACATAAAAAAATGATTCTTTGACATCAACTATTTAGCAATTTTCTTGTTAGAAGAATAGAAATCTTGAGGCAAGTTTTTTAACTTTTAAACTCCAAATTAATGCTCTATCTAAGGATGCAGTAAGGATGACATAAGAAAATCGTTATAGATGGTCAATCTTATTTTTGGTATCATGAACTCTGTGTTGTCCGGAAACAAACATATTCTCAGCCAAATGTAATATAGCCTTGTAGGTCCCTCGATGGCTCAAAGCATTCAAGGACAAGGAGAGGGCACTTAATCTGGACCAACAAGTTGGCCTTATTGCTCTCAGACACTGGCTAACTTTTGTGTTGGAAAGAGAGCCCATTAATTCAGAAACTCAGTTACTCTTCCATCCAGGCACTAGCTCTCCAAAATCTCCCATTTCCTGTCAAGCCAATATGAAATATAATGGCAACTCTTCCGCCTGTACAACCCCTCCTCCCATCCCCATTCCCCTCAACCATTAATGACACTATGGGCATTATCCATTATCTTTTTCTTTGTATGTGTGTGGAGTGACGCCATAATGCCTTGTGAAAAAGTAATGACAGAATGTACTTTCAGTCACCAACAGTTTCCGTGGAAAAAACACTTACTTACCTCGTCATAAAGCTTAATATCAACCCTGCTCTGCTCTGAAGGCCACACGTAGATCGAGCTCACACAACTGATAGGCAATGTCTCCAACACAGTGAAACTCCCGCTGGTTGGCTCTATGCTGTTGTTGACTTCCTGGTCGTTTGAGCTCTTCCTCCATTGGTGATCCTCTTTTAGCAGGTACAAGGTTTCCCTGGTGGCCAGAACAGTTACGGGCATCCAAATATCCTCTAGAAGGGAAGATATACAAAAATTATGAGTGGATGTTCACCAGAAATGCTAATGTAGTGATTTTTCTCCTAAATTCTGTTACTTCTTTTCGATAGGGAATGATTTACTTGATGACTCAATGTTGTGGAAAGAACTGCTTTCATTGAATTTTCCAATTAGTTTTAGGTGCGTGTCAAAATGCTGTTTTGTCACAGATGAGTGGCCTTTAGAGTTTTACAAATTACTTTTTTGTACGAAGACAAATTTTGGTGTTACATTTCATGTCAACCATTCTGCTTTCAGAGGAGCATGCAAAGGTAGCAAAGGTACAAGACAGATCTAGGCATGCTAAAATTACAGCTGTCCAAAATTCCACTGACATGCAAAAGCTTTGTATCCTGAAGCCATATTCCATTGGCAGAGTTTGTTGAAGGAGAGCCAGAAAGAAACCCTGTCAAACCTTTACACATCTACAAATCGCACGGATTTCAACATGTTGTACATCAGCCTTCAAGACAAGGCTAATTTTGGATGGAAGCCCAGTGTCAGCCTCTCCACAAACAAACATCCCTGCCTCCTGCTGCAATAAGGCTTTAGCCAGAGTTAAATCAAATCCCATGGGTTATTAACCAGATAATGGTTTTTAATCTTAATTCTAGTTTACCCCTGCTGTGGTTTAAATGAAGCAAGCAAACACATTAAATCATATAATACAACAATGGTAAAGCTATATAGAATCTTATTATCATTATGACTATTTTATCATTATCATTATTTATCAGAGGGGTGAGACACTGGATCCCACTGGTGGGACATTTTACACACAGTTCAGCTAATGTGCAAGCAGAAAGCCATAATCAGCTGAAACTGAAAATCTTATCACACACATTCAGATTTGGCATTTGTAAATTCTGAGCAGTGTGACTTCCAATTGCTGTTCATTTTGTGAAGGTGGTGTTTTTCTTTCACGATCAACTTTATCTTTCTCAGTGTGAAATGAATGGTGGTTTTTGACTGACAGAATATTTAATCATACTACTGTCTATGTGCACTAAATTACCTTGACCTTCACTTGATTAAAACAACAACCACTTTTGACACTTTGAGTAGTTATCTAATATTGGTTATTGGAGTATTTAACAAAAAAAATATACAGTCAAAAAAAAAAGGCGATTGACAAGATTGGCAGATTAAGATGTGCAATTCTGCTAAGTTATCTACAAGTGTTTAATTTTAGCAATAATAACTTTTAACATATCAGGATTTGGCACCTGATTGTATTACTGACCGACTAAACCCCTTTCCAAGTTTGAATGTCACTTTGGGTCCTCCTTCAATTTTTAGTCAATCGTTCCAGGAATAAGGCCAAATACCAGAGAAATTACTTGCCAGAGGAGTTAGGACTAACTTGCTCAGTCCTTTTTAAAAGGCACTTTTGCAGAATTGCTTTCACTTGAATCGTTACGCTTTCACAATATACCAGCAATTTCTTGTGTCATCACAACTTCAAACATCTTTACTATTTGGTCTTGTGTATTTGCAAAGCGTTTTGTAACTTCATGTTGAAGTCCTTAAAGTAATCTTGGACCAAAAAAAGGAGAAAAATAGAGATACATTGTTTTAACAGTGTCGATTCTCCGAGCAAAAGTGATTTCATGATGAAAAAAAAATAGTACCTTGGAAGATGAAAGCCAGAATGTAGAAAAACTGCATCTGGCCATCCTCTACATCTGCCTGAATGTCTGCACACACAAGGGACCTGAAAGAAGACACAAAAGGGTTCACATTCTACAACAAAACATTGACAGAAAACTGTCCTGTCCCATGTAAACTGGCACAGCCTCGATTTCCTCAAGATGCTGGTTTGTGGTTGGCAGGGACTGTGAGCTCATTTGCCACAGCAGCATCTTAAATGGAACTGCTGCTACAACATACGGTGAATTCTACAGCAACTGTGATGCAAAGAGGATAAGTGACTAATAATAAGTGACAGAATTTGGGTTGCATAAACAGTTTAAGTGTATTCTAGAAGAGCTGCCACACAACCCTTGAATGAATTCTTTGATTCGTTTTTATTTTTTCGATTACTGACTTTTAGAGTGTGTTTTTTCCTGGCATGTCATATTTATTCATCTATTCCAAAGAAAAACCTTTATTTAACTTCACGTTATTCTTAGTGCCATTCTATAGAGGCATACATATTGTGTCCCCACGGTTACATCATTTGCAATCCTTTTTTTTTTTACTTTTTCTGCCTTCTGAAAAACTGGGGATGTTTCTTTTTTAGAGAAACAATCCATCCCAATGGTAAACAGAGCTCAAAGTCAAAGGTCAAAGTCAGCTTTATTGTCAATTTCTCCACATGTACCAGACATACAGAGGAATCGAGAAGACGAAATTAACAAAATATGAATTAAGTGCACATTAAACAGTAAAGTGCACAATAAACACTAAACACTAAACATTAAACTATAAAGTGCATGCAGATACAATTTACGAGTGTCTCTTTAAGGAAAAAAACAAAAAATGTAAGAAAAACAACTGAGTTGTAATAACAAACACCACTGGATTGATAAACTGTAGAAGTGGTCGAAGACTCAAGTCACCATTTCGAATGTGGCTTAACAGCTAATTTAGTGTGGGTGTTTTATGAAATGAAGTCTAAAAAAAAGAATTGTAACTAACTAAATATGTGTCACAAATGTGCAGCATTAGTACTCTTTCCATGTACACTACAGCAACCATTAACTAATAAGAGCAAATGCTGTTTGGCCTTTAAGGCTTGGCATGAATGCGAGAAAAATAAATCTGGAATGTTCCCTCGGTTTCTCAGTTAAACTGCAGGAACACAGAGCCAGGAGCATACCAGAGGTGGTGCTTCGGATCGAGTCTCGTGGTGCAGATGGACTTCAGCTTGCTGTCTGATTTGTGAGCCATTTCACGCACAATCTCTAAAGAAACAAAGACAAATTGCAGGACTCTTCATTCCACATCGTCACACAAAGTCACATGAGGGATTAATTAAACATGATAAAACACTTAATTGCATGTTATTTTACGCTTTCAACATTTACAATAAAGAGTTATACAAGGGTTCAGTATTAAGAGTTCAAACAACGGACCTTTGTCCTCAACCCAAGATGGCGGTCAACTAGGGAAAAGTATAAAAAAACAAATTTCCTTGGCCTCAATCCAAAACTGTTGCACTGCTCGGCTACATCCTGCCAAAGGACAACAGGTTGCTCCGATTTTTTTTTTTTTTTTTTAAACTTTAAATACACAATACCTATTTATTTATTTGAAATTTACCCATATAATCATTTATTCAAAATAAGCACCTTCAGGTGGCTGTATGTAATATTAATAGAATTATTCAAATAGATAGGAAGCAAGTTTAAAGGTTGTACCAAAAATGTGAAAATGAAGTTAACCTTTGGGATAGTTTATGGTTTTGACAAATTTGTAGGATCTGCAGAATTAAATATTACCAAGATCATGATGCAGTTAAGATGTGATCTAAATAGCCACAGCAGCATTTATTTTAGAATGCAAGTAAATTGTATCACTGACATTAATTTGAATTTAGATGGAGCTGGAAGCTTTGGTTAAAAAATAAGACAAGGAACAGAAAGGGACAAATGTGACCTATAAGTATATCAATATTTTCCAAAATGACTACAAATATTTTGATTTGTTGACATTGATTGCCTTAATGAGGTTACATTTTCAAACCTGGGGATTACAGCTAAGGCTTTACATGGGGGATTATGAAAAACTCTGCATTATAGTAGAATTTCACCTTTTAGTATCTGCTATAACTACCAGAAACAGTAGTGAGGATTAACATCTGTGTGACAATCACCCAAGAACTGAATTGAAATATCCTTTCACTTGTTTGAAAAAAGATTCACTGAGTATTGACCCTGACAGGAATCAAGAATATTAAACATTATCAATACGTGCAAAGAGAAATCTATATGAGCAGAGATGGGAATAAAGTCTGATGGATAAAAAAAAAAAACCTTGAGCGTTTTAAGAAATGTAAAAGATTTAAAAAAAAAAAAATCACATACACAAATGCTGATAGAAAGAGGTCTGAACAAAAGAGAAAAACTCAGTCCAAGACTATGTCTTCTACTATTGTTACTATGATATGAACACCAGGAGGGGTCTCTGGTTGCGGGTATAAGATTGCAACTCCTTGGAAAGGCTGGGTGAGAAATGCTGGAAACTTAATGCACTGGGTCATGCTCACATTCACAGACCGTAGCATGTCATTGAACTTGACAACAATACAGGGCAGAAGGGATAACTGAGGTGTTGCTTCACAGTCAAGGTCAAATAGACTGACTTCAAAATGACTTACAGGGACACTGAAGAGGTAAAGGGAGGAGAGTGGAAAACACTGGGTTCAGGTAAAGGAGGATTATGGGAAAAATACACTTCATTGTAAATAAGCATAAATATACCATTTTGAGGCAGCTGTAACAAACTACTGTATCAGTGTGGCCCCGATATCCCATTGTAATAGTCTGTTTACCCCTGGGGTGAATTTGAAAATATGAAGAGTTCTCTGCTACGTATATGCATGTCCAGACATACAAAAAACAACAACAAAAAAGACTTTGGACACTGACAACAAGATGACTTTGTGAGGTGTGGTCCAAGATCACAGAGCTCGAGAAGGCAATGGGCTGAGGAAAGTTTTCAACCCAGTCCATGCTCCAGTCTTCTTTATATCACTGCCCTTTTTCTGTCAGTGTCTAGTTCATTTGAAGAGACACGTTGAAATAAAACCTACATTTCAGTGTTTAGCATGCTGGACAGATAAATGAAGACAATGTGAAATTAGTTGGTTATGAGATCAAGCCTCCCAAGATGTTTAGCAAACATTTAGGAACAAACATATTAAGGCCTTAAAATCATAATAAAATGTTACCGAATGGTTATTGACATCCTTGTTATGCACAAGGTCTTAAAGAACAGTAATACATTTTATTGATTAATTTATGATCATAATTTAAATATCAATGAAGGTTTAGGTGGTGTGACGACAGATAACAGAGCTTTGAATGAAATGAAGGGAAAAAACACCAAAGGCTTGAAATTGTGCAGAACCCAAACATTTTTAGCAATAATTTACTGTTACTATTACTATTTTGACAGAGACAGAAAACATCAAAACACACGTATGTAAATCTCAATAAACAGGAAAATAATCCACAACTTGATTTAGTCCTTCCAGAGGTTGTCTATTTTGGGCTGGTCTCTAGGGAGAATTGAAAAAAGAAATCTGGGACAACAGAAGATTTTCTAATGCTTTACACTTCTTCTGTCATTAAAGAACAATTACTTCCAAGCGTTGTGTGGAAAATGTGTGGAAAATCAAAATCAAATACATCAGGGTTCCTGAAAGTAGAACCCTGTAATGCATGACACTAAGACTTTAAACCGGGTATGAAACATCTTTACCTCTTGTTTGCACATTCACTTTTTTTAAATTGCATTAAAAAAAAAACAACAAGATTTTTTTTAATAATCTTTGCTTCTTTACGCCTAAAAAGACTTGAATTGCTCCAAATTTCTAAAATATGATAGATGAAGCTGCCTTGCTTTGAAAAAGTGCGGTAGCTAAATTCACTGTCAAAAAATAATTGTGCCAAAGTTAAAGCCGGAGACAATTAGACACAAAAAATTATACATATTGTATAACCTCATTGTCTCATACTTTCCCTGAAACATGAAGTAGAGTGTGGTTGATTGCCTTTCAAAACGGCTCCGTGTCTCAATATTTCATTCCAGGGCTCAAAAAGAGCCCCTTTTCTAATAAAAGCATTTTCTCCAATTTCTGTTCCTGGTTTACAAACCAGTTATTCTGGGCAGGATGTAGCAGGATGTATTTAATCAGAAACAGAGGAGAAGGGGAAGATATATGTGTCACATAGCACACATATGTTATAATACTAGCTGGAGAGGGGAGAAGGTTAGGTTTCCATTTGTGGTACAATGCCTTTGAGGGGAAAATGCTGTTCCAATATCTGAGTCAGGAATTCAACTATAGGCTACAATGTTTTGGAAATAAAATGAGTCCAGGGAAATTTGCATGGCTTCTAGCCCTGCGCAAGAAATTTGATGAAATGGGTAAAATCAGTGAATGAAGATAAAAGAAGGTCAACGAGTTTCTTTCTTGTACTTGGACTAAATTCACATAAACAAAAATGTCCTTATGTGTTTTTCCATACATTAAACGGAAATCATTTTCGACTTGGCTTGTGTCTGGCAGTGTTTCCTTTTACCTGTCAAGATGCCAAAGAATTGTTTGCAGCGTATACTGTCTCTCACAAGGAGGGTGTAGGCAACGCCCCCATCTCCAAACTCCATGTGGATGCTCTGTGAGCCAAGACCCACCTCCAGATAGCTGAGCTCAAGGATTGGGTGGTAGCTCCTCTTCTGAAGCCAATCAGAGAGCTGACCTTTGCTGGAAGGAAACAATATGGGGCATTACAAAACTGCATTAGAGGTAAATCACACTGGAAAAAGACGATAACAAATTGAAAATAAATAAATATTACATGAACATGTACAGCCGCCAAGACGAGAAGATTTTGACAAGAATTCACCATGACCTGGATGATTGAGATACTCCACAGATAAATAAAACAATTACTTGACCTCACATACGCATACGTGATGGTCTTTAAAATTTATACCATAAGAACTTAACTGTATTAACTATAAGAAAAAAAATTACAAATTTTGATGGACAGACGGACTGAACTGACAGACAGATAGACAGACTGATCAATAGATATGATTGATTGATGGATAGATATACTTTTTTTAATCCCAGAGGGAAGTTTAGTTTTTCAAGAATCACAATAAAATCATGTGTAAACTTGTCAAAAAAGGATCATAGTTGAAAAGCCTTGACTCACTTGTTTTCAGATGTCATTTCCAGGAGATAGATTCGCTTGTCTGATACCACCAGCAAGGAGGGAACCTCTCTGTCTTCTCCAAATCTGACAGCCGATGTCTTAGATTAGCCGGAAAAAAAAGAATTAATATAGAAATAAATTAATAGCAATTTTAATTCCAAAAGTTTTTTTCATTAAAGGTCTTTCAAAATTTGAAATCTGAAAGCAATATCATAGAAAGTCAAAATGTCAAAATAAAACAGTGGGATCTACAGACATGACCATGACGAATTGAGTAGTACCTCCTTCCGCTTGTCGTGGTAATTTTTTTCTCAAAGTAACAGCGAGTTAATTTAAAGAGAATTTAAAAAAAAAACAACAAATAAACAACCCCCCCCCAAAAATGCTGCACAGCTAGTCTAAGCAACTCAGTTTTGGGCCATAATATCTTAATCTCCTCCAGAGAATCAACAGTCCTTACACCCATTGGATACACACAAAGCTATTTCAGAGTGTTTCCTTGATTAATAAGATAAGATAATACTTTATTGATCCCCATAGGGGGAATTCGGGTGTTGCAGCAGCAACATTAGAGGGAAAAGAAAAAGAAAGCAGGACACACACACACACACATTTACAGATGGATAGCACAAAAATAAATAAATAAATAAATAGATAAATAAGTTTAAAAAATTGGGTGACGGAGTGATGGGGTGGCAGTAGCATAGATGGTCCTCAGGCAGTCAGAGTTGTGTCCCGTCCAGACTGCTGTTATACAGTCTGATGGCCGTCGGCACAAAGGAGCGCCTGAAGCGTTCAATTCTGCACCGGGGTGGGATGAGCCGCTGGCTGAACGAGCTGCTCATCAGCCACACTTCGTCGTGCAGGGGGTGAGAAGGATTGTCCAGGATAGCTCCCAGTTTGTCCTTCACCCTCCGCACAGCCACCGACTCAAGATGGTCGAGCTTGAGTCCCACCACGGAGCCAGCTTTCCTCACAAGCTTGTTGATCCTGTTGACCTCACCAGTCCTGGCACCGCCCCGCCAGTACACTATAGCAAAGAAGAGTGCGCTGGCTACCATAGACTGGTAGAAGGTCTTAAGGAGCATGCTGCAGACACCAAACGACCTCAGTCTCCTCAGGAAGAACATCCTGCTCTGAGCGTTCCTGTATAGGGCATCTGTGTTGTGTGTCCAGTCCAGTTTATTGTTAATATGGACCCCAAGGTACTTGTAGGAGTCCACAATCTCCACCTCTTCACCCAGAATGGTGATTGGTTGAGGTTTCCTCCTATTCCTCCGAAAGTCCACTACCACTAATGAATGTTGAAATAAGACCACCTCACATGTATGTGGTCAATATAACATATATATTTATCAATATTATATATGCACAAAATATATATATATATATATATTTAACTATATATTCATAGTTTTGATATTGCCTTTCGTCTTACCGTACTTCACCCTTCACAGGTGATGTGCTAATTTTCAAAAATGTACTTATTATTTTATATTATCGCTTGGTGAGTCAGATTGCTACACCCTATACCCAAGTACCTTGACGAATCATTGCACAGAAATTGTGAGGAACTTGTTACTTGGGGCTACGAATTCGCAGTAAAAATTATTTTTCAATAATACTGGGGGTCGTCGACCTACTATACTGGGTGTCTCGACTTTGCAGCAGTAATCCTATTAATAATTTAGAAAATAATTTTCAACTTGAAGTAGCAAAGCATAAAATTCAAACAGTGCAGGGGGAATTCTTTTTGAGTTCGTTGGAACTCACAATCATACGCTGCATTTGTTTGGGAGAGGTGCTGTATATGTATAACTTTAGGGTCTTTTAGGTTAAATAAGTGACTTAGGCTATGGCAGTTCTCACTCGTGTTGAAAATCGCCTTACATTGGTCCATAAAAACGGATTTCCGCTGTAACTCGGGGACCGTCTGTAATTTATTATTTTCTTACCTTACCACTTATTTGTTTTGCAGTTAATGTCCTATAAACAATTTTGAACATTTCAATAAATTTCCTTTCGTTTGAATAAATATCTTCTGTTACCATTGAATTTTCTCATTTGTAATGGTCTCAGTGCTGGGACTTGATGGTCACATACCTTTAGAAAAGAACGAAGCTCCTCTTCCTCTTCAAAGACATCCATATCTAGGAAAAGCTTCAACCGATGGTCCACCACTTCCTGGACCCCAGACAGCAGGTCCAAATCATCTATAAACACGTAAACAAAGTCATGGTTAAAAATGTTTATTCAACATTGAGATAAAGTCCAAGCTGGAGTAATATACTGTGCAGAAAAGGGAAATTTCTCAAATAGTAAGGAATACAAAGGCAATAAAAGAAATTAAATTCCCCTAAAAATTCTGAAAACGATTCTTGTACTGCATGTTGTCCTACAGATGCACATGATCATTTGTCTCAGATTTTATTACAGCAGACAGCAGGATTACCTAACAACCCTAACACATGGAAGACTATAAAATTGGCAACTATTAAGGCACTGAACACAAACAGTGCTTACTTAATGATGTTTGGTTACAAAACAAAATGAGACGGTGTTTATTTAAAGGAAGGGAAATCGGAGGTCAGATTAAAAAAGCCATATTGTTCTTTAAGATACACAAAGAGCAACTCATCTTTGAGGACAAAACTCCCCATCTGCAAAGAAAGGAAATTAGTGTGACGCTCTGCAACGATGGGTCCCACTGCCACCAAAAAACATTGTCAGTAAACAAGTAATAGCAGTCTCCATATTAGCTCGTAAACCCGATACATTAGTGAAGCTCTTTCTTTCCATTTTACTCACTATATTCCTGGTGGTGATTTGGTCCGGGAATTCAACTGGATTTAGAAACAAACTCTAACTGTTTATATCTAGCACTGTTTGAACTTTTCTCAAACAGCATGATTTTGGATTAAGAAAAAAGTAAGTCCTTAAAACTAAATCTGTTTCATTGTGTTTATACCAGGTAAAAAAAGTTGTGGATTCCAACATGTATACTTTGAGTATTTTGCAGCCTTTTTTATGTAAGTGTCGCTTAATTTTTTTTTGCTAGGATTGTTTGTCAACCATGTAACAGTGATTTTCAGCTCAACATGATTTTTAGCATTTCATATTTTGGACAAGTTACATGCTGTAGCCTATGTTACCATTTCAGTTGAACTGTCAGAAATTTGCTGGTAAACCCACCAACTGTCGCTCTTCCAGCAGGTTGGGCTTCGACTTTAGGTGGAGTTGCACCAATGGCTGTGTAATGGTAGCTGCCAGCTAGATCCTCTTTACTCTGACAATTTGTATTGTAAGAGAGGCTGCAGATTTCTCCCTGATCCTCCCCTATAAAGAAGGAGCTTCCCTGGGCTGAAAAGAAGGTGGGAACTTCCGTGGTATTGGTGGTAAAGCAGACCTCTTGAGTGGGACTGCTGCTGACACTGGTATAAGTACAATCGTCCTGCCATGATCCAGAAAAAAAAAAGACAGAGCAAGATTTGAATACAATCTTTTTTGCGCATCAATTACAGAAAATAAAAAGAGACAGGAATAAAAACATTACCTTGATTACATTATTAGCAATGCAAGTGCTTGGGGTGACATTGAGATGGATTAAGTCATCATTCAGCCATAATGGTTGAGGGATTGGTGTACTGCTGCTTGGAGGAGATTGACTGACCAACTGGACCACATGGTCACTTCCACATTCGGGACAAATATCAGTGTTTCCTGTAAAGACAGAAGTGCAAAAACTGTCAGTGGATTACACTTTCACTAATTCATTTTGATCAAGAGAGATAATGTTTTCATCATTTTCCTGCAAGGAGCAGCCTAGTGAGCAATTGGGAACCACATCTTGCACAGGGCCCATAACAGGGGCTGGGCAATTTTTGACTAAATATTAACTGCAACCATTAGGCTGTTCCTTTACGAAATTAAATTTTGATTGAAAAAAAAAACAAGAAAAAAAAAATGCATCTTTTTTGCAGATTTGCCTCTTTAAAATCACATTGAGAAGACCGACCTTCTCTTCACTTTGGAAGTCATATCAGCTATAATCCAGGGAGAAAACAAACATAATAAAATTGGTTTGGTTTTGTGTATAGGCATGGAACAATGTTCCTTCTTCGCCATGATGCTCCTAAAGGACATTTTTTTACATCATTATTGTAATACAATATCCCATTGAGCGGATGTTATGTCTTGTTGAACCTCCACTGCACATGGTTGTGAAAAAAAAATATTGCAATGTATCATAACTAACTTAAATTTAATCTTTGGGAATGCCAGAATCATTGGATGCCTCATAAAGAGATTTCCTTGTGATACCATAAGCTACCATTCTTTGTGTTTAGCAAACCAGGAAGGGTAGTATTTCAGCTCACAACTGCGCAAACTGAGAAAGACATCTATATTCTCCTCTTTCTGAAGAAAAGGGGACACAACAGTATTCCTTTCATAGCATTTTTTTATAAGGTATGAGGAAAGGTTCAAAGATTAAATGTATTAATGGGGAGGACTTTGTTGACTTCAGTTATTTCAAATTCTATCTGAGATGGTTAAAGAAGACTGAGCCTGCTGTGATGGATTAACAGTAAGAAGTACCCCCCCACACACACACACAGACACCAATATTATGATTTAAGAGCTCAGCATTAAATAACCAAAAATAAAAAAAATATTTAAAAATGCAATAGACAGTTGATGAAAAATTTTATATACGAGTAGAATTTGATGAAAAATAAAACCATACTTCTACTGTAACCAAAGACTGATCTTGACTGTATTATTTGATGAGAGTTAGGACATCGTAATAGTTCTGAGGGCTTAAAAGAATAATAAAGTAGTAACAACGAATAGAGGAGGTTATTTCTGCAGGGAACTTTTGAGTAAACTACAACTAAACAAATGTCAAAAAATTCAAATTAATACAGAATTTTTGCCTGAAGTTACACACCACAGTGGCCAAGTGAGCCATTGAGGAAAGAAGCTTGGTTATAAGAAACATCTGCTGAACAAAGCCAACAATCTACAGGTATATGTGCATGCTTGTGCATGCCCTAATGTCAGGTTTGGTCCAATCACGGTGGCGTTGCTGCAAGAGCAAATGGTATAATCAGTCTTGGGGATAATGACACAGGTGGAAAATCAGTGAACAACCAGCTCAAAAAGAGATAACACCTGGGATGCATCATTGCATTCAAGCTGGAACCCAAATTTAGCTTTGAGAACATTTGGAGCCCTGTGAAAAACCACCATTAGGAACCTGGCATAAAACACTTGGTTGTTAAGTGACAGACCTTTGTTGCCAGGTTTTCCATTTTCGAATACCAACAGAGCAAGTTGACTGTGAAAAGTGAAGCTTACTTTGAATGGATTCCAAGTGCGGCATTAGCATAATTTGTATTGTCTGTACTGGCTCTAATGCATCACAGAGTCAAAGCTTTGGCTCCTTTGTAATTCTGCATCATTTAAAGATGATTTAGATACCAACTTAAGACAAAACATGCATTGCTTAGTTGTGCCTCTGTATTCAGGGTAAGATAAGATAAGATAAGATAATACTTTATTGATCATCATAGGAGAAATTCGGGAAAAGGAATAAGGATTTGCTAAAAGAGTTAACGCATATCATCACTGATCATGAATTCAAAATATAAATCTCAAAAGAAAAGAAAAATATCAGTTTGAAATTCTTTAAAAAAGTTTAAATAAATGTTTTTGAGACTTACCCGGTCATATCTTGTCACTGTTTATGAACTTCTTGCAGATTTTCAGTGTGTCATTTCATATGTAAAGAAATTTCTTTCATCATGTCCTGCCAGTAAGTCTATTTATATTTTATATTTTTTTATTTATTTCTATTTTTGATAGGATTCCTTGTTGCCCTTTCTTCCATTTTCATTGTGAATTTTTAAGATTTTTTCAAATTTACTTGTAGCATTTCCCTACTATTCACAAATTAAAAACAAATAAATAATCACAGCAAGTTTGTAATGCCCAGCACAAGCCACAGCTATCGTCATCCAACCTTGAATTCACAATCTTGACATTGAGGAAATGCATCTGGCTCTACTTTACAGGAGAGCCTGCCGCCTGTCATCTTTTTAACTGAGTTCTATGATCTTGCCATAGAAAATTCTTAACTTTTTTTATGAGGTGTTTTCCTCTCATCTCTATCTAGTGAACATGTTCAGAAAGACTATAGAGATCAGCTATAAATACATATCTCTCTTTTTTTAAGTGACTGCATGAATCGTTGCATGGACCCAAATTAAGTTTCCATGATTTAGAACATTTCTATTTGATTTATCTTGTAGCCTTTAACATTTAAGATGGACACACTGACCAACAGATACTTCTGAGACCAAAAAGATCTTTCACTGTTGCTTGAAGGCATAAAATATCTTTCATTTTTGTCACCTTTGCAGTTGTTATATGCCATTAACTCCTCCTTTTCCTGCTGATCCACACCATCCTGCCTCCTCCCTCTTCCTCCTTCCTCCTCTTCACTTCCGCCTCCCTGGAGAGTGAATTCTGACCTGCAGCGGAGGCACTGCAGACGAACAGAGCCGGGGCGGAGTTTGGCTTCACGTTGATTGTTTTCCTCCACCACATGAGACAGGACTTCATTCAGAGCCTAGTATGAACATAATAATCTGAACTTAATTACAAAGTGAAAAAAGTTAAAATTCACCAAGGTAGTAATGAGGTGCCAATTAAAGGAAATGAAGAACAAAAGAGGTATAATGAATAGTGAGTCTATAGTATTTCTCACACAATTTGACGAGACAAATAATGGCTGATATTCACATATTCTTCAAAGCAAGTAAAGGAAGAACAACACATCAAGTAGAAACATAACAAGACAAAAATGGATAAAGACATTTTGCATCGACAGTATTGCGTTTACTGATTCCTGAGTGCTTCTGTGAAAGCTTGGATGATGTGATTGTTGTGCAACCATGATAATAAGCACTTCAGGTAAAAGAATAATAAATAAACAACACTATGACAAGACAGCTCACCACTAGTCTCAAGCCTGATTCCTTTTGTGTTGTGGTAACACCATCTCTGACAAAGTTTTGGGTGTTAGCTATCACAAACAGGATATTTAACATGGTAGTGTACCAGCGAATACTTTTGGCGATATCACATTTGAGAATTGAGATGAGAGGAATTGCGAGTGGGGGAAGCCTGAGAGCATGACACGACTTGTGCAATGCGTGGGCAGACTTTGTTCTCTTTTATGTTTCTATTTGTTGCCGTACCACTTGTGGCAGTCCCCTCATGGACCTTGGTGTGTGGATAAATATCTCATAAAACCTTTCATAATTCTCTTTTTTACATCCGACGATGTTTCCGTTTTGTTTTTGTTTTTTTATATCATTTCTGAAGTAAACCTCACACAATCTTTTTTAGTCTGTGTGTCTAAATGTAAGTGCAAATGAGGTGTTTTGTGTCTGTCATTTACTCTGAGAGCCTGTTGTGGTTCATCATCTAACAGCACATAACATCTTCTTCTCTTCTCCTTGCAGATGTAGTGGAACTGCAGCTCCACCGCTGGAAGGATCTCTTCTGTTTCCTGAGACAAAAAAGTACATATTATGAACCGAGGAAGTCACTACGTGAATGACTGAACTCACTCTGTTCAATATATTTCTATAACTCCTGCAGTGTAATGTGATTGTTACACTTTTAATTGTTCATTTAGCTTTATTATGTGATTTGTGTCAAATCTCAAATTTAGGGAAAACAATTTAGTAGAAATGAGGCAATAAACACTGATATTATGGCAGCACTATTCTACAGAGAAGAATTAATGTTACATTTAAAACATAGTAAGACCTATGCAATTATTGTGAAATTTAGAGATTTTACATGAATAACGTAAAACTTTTACAGCACTGAAGTTACACCTTTACAAATGTCCAACACTTGAGACTTGTTATCTTATAGGGATATACCAGGACAACAGTTTGTCTGCTGGCCCA
This sequence comes from Fistularia tabacaria, assembly GCA_901007705.1. Classification (NCBI taxonomy): domain Eukaryota; kingdom Metazoa; phylum Chordata; class Actinopteri; order Syngnathiformes; family Fistulariidae; genus Fistularia; species Fistularia tabacaria. Next base: position 174,568 of record CAAKHD010013297.1, on the reverse strand, counting down.
CATTGAGGAGCCATCTTTAAATCCATATTTCAAGATCTCACATTAAGAAATACTTAATCATTCAAGAAATAAGCACTTCATTCACAGCAAGTATTAACGTAAATTAATATTTGCTGTGAATGAAGTCCTTTTTTCTTGCTCTCATCTGTCGTTGTTATGGGAATACTTCACACAAAATATCAATAATTCTCCCAAAAAAATATGACAATTCTCATACTAGTGCAGCTTTATGCAAAACTTTATTTTCTATTTCTTTTCAGGTTTTCTGAAACCAGCTAAAATTCAATGATCAGCCCCTATGCATTTTCTAGTAGTTGTTTGGAGTACTGTAATTGTAAAACTTCCAATCTATATACATATTAAAATTGTGGCTGAACTCATCTTGTTGCATTTATGATGACAAAACAATTTGACATTTGACAAATAACAGGGATTTTCGCTGGGCATCAAATCCAATTTTCAAGGCGTCTCTCTTCATATTAATTTCTTTTCAAAAGCCTCCTGCCCTCACCCCTCGTCTCCAGGCAGCCTCAGTTGTCTCCACCCTGGCCAAGCTGTCCAGCTCCAGACGACATCTCTCCTGGCCTTGCTGCACGTCCACCTCCAACATCAGGCCCTGTTTGAGGCGTAGAAATACCTCCCTTGGTCCCCTCTTACCCTGGCCTACTTTGGCTTCTTCATTTTCTGATGAGACACCCACGAGCAAGGGAAGACAAAGGTCCACTGCAGGAACAAGAACAGAAACTCGTAACCCATTTCAAATTTCAGAGAAGCTGTGCTGTATGTGTAAATCAATGTCAGATTTGTACGCTAATATCAAGCACAGTCTGTGCCTGCACCTCTGTGGAATTCATTTGTCTACAAATGGTTGTTTTATTTTTCAATAAATGTCTTGCCTCCCAGGTCCTCCTCCAATTCTTCCCCCGTGTCTGCAGTCTCTGATCTGGGTAAGCTCTGAGCTTCTGGACTCTGTCTGTGAGTCACCGCTTGACTATTCATCATACTGTCTTCCAAGGTGGACTCTGTCTGGTGAGGGCACTGACTTGGCCACTGTAATGTTGACTCTGTGTCCTGGTCTGCATCTATGTCAGAACTTTCCAACTTTGGTTCTGAAGAGAGAAGCGGTGGACGGAGAATCTCTAAAGCTTCAAGGGATGATGGAAATGGTTTTGGATCAGCTGTGGAGCCTGCACATGGGGAGCCAAAAAAGCTGTTTGGGACGTTGTGTGGTTGCTGGGGGGCAAGCTGGACGGTACAGACATTTGAGGTTATGGTGGAAGATGATGCTTCATCCAGATGGTGTTTGAATCGCAGCCAATTGTCACCCTGCTGTTCTCTGAAGCTGGACATGTGTTCAATCTCTTGCTGGTGGGGGAGTACAATGTCTAGGAGAAATTAAGAAACTTTAGACTTTTATTGTCAATATCTAAATGAGCATGACTGTTTGAATAGTATCCCATTCAGTTAGAACTAAAGACAGTAAATTCATGGATTTGGAGCTTTGTTGCAGTTAGAAATGGCTTCATAACTAACCCATCATGGAGGACTGAGCTCTGGGCTCATAATCTGTATCACTGGGTTCAGAGATGCTGGCCTTCCTCACCTTCACCTTAGTCTGAAATACAGATCAGTGAAACTGATGAAGGAATCACCCCTCCCACCTCACACAGACTCTTCACTTTTGACAATGTGAAGAGTCTGGGTGGAGCAGAATCTTTGGATACTGCTGAGCCCTCAGAAAAAATGTACTGATTATTTTAATGTCCCATAAAAATATTGCAATTCTTTTGACTCTTACCCTGGATTTTTTCCGACGAAGTTGTGAGACTCCTACTTCCCTGACTGAAACACTATCACTTAGCTCCCCTGCTCCACTGGAAAACTCCTGGTGGCGTCTTTCAGATGGATGGCCAACTTGAACAGATGTCTGGGCCTGGATAATCATCTGGCCTGGTTTGGGTAGGACCTATGATTTTAAGAAGTCTAAGTAAGCACATCTACCAAACTATGACTAACCATATGAATATTTTTTTCATCTTATGTCTTTTCACAATGAACTCGGACATCAGACAATAATTCGCTGACAATAATTGCACTATTAACAACATTCAGTGATGACAGTGATACGTACTGATAACTCTGAGGAGGTCAGCTGTATTCCATCAAGTTTAAGCTGGTAAGACACAAAAAATAATTCCATAATTTTAAAAGACATTTTTACACAAGGACACATTCTATAAAATATCCATGCACACAAGAACACACACACACACACCATACACGCACACACAAAATTAGAACATTTAAAAAAAAGTACAGATGAGAATTCATGTAACAGTATGCTGTATCAGTTTTAACTCCTTTCATACCCAACTCAAGTGTGCTAAGATACAAAACAAACTTTTATTGATAAAAATGTACAATTAGACTTGCAGTTAACACTGAAATTTTGATTAAATCTCAATTTGCTGATTGGTCTATACTATGTCAGACACTCAGTGGTGTACCACTCATACTGTCCTACCTACTGTCATGTCCATACACTGTCATGGTTAAGAACCACATACGAAATGTATTCATTCAAGTATTCTTGAACATAGTATTAACCTGGCTTTGAAAGAACTTCCAAAAGCGAATATTTGGATATTTTTGAATATCATTACTTATAAAAAGCATTAAATTGCCTTCTAACTCCTAAAATAAACGGATGGAGATTTGAAAAAATGTATTTTCAAAAAGAACCTTAACATCTCTTGAAATATTTACTAAATGTCTGTAAAAATGTACTTAATTTTTTACCCATTAAATTTGTACATTTAAAAAAGTATGTTCTTTTTCTTGTTATTTATCTTTCTGAAAATAACATTTGGCTTTTCTGAAGTCATTTAGGGAAATTTTATTTCTGTTTTTCTTTGCTAAACAAATTCTAGTTTTTTTTTTTATTGTTCATTTCTGTTCACTTATTTAACATAGTTTTGCGATAGTTCATATTACTTATAGTAGTATCTTCATCATTTTAATAAAAAAAGTTTACCACTAAATCATCCAGGCCATTGCCTTGTCTCTTTTATTGATGTGCAGGTCACCTGTGTTCTACATTTTGCAGTATTTTTTAAGACGTGTGGGCCCCCATTCACACCACCAGACAGCAGAAGGATTTAGTTACACAATTAGAACATGGCCTTACTGGAGAAATTGTAACAACTAAGCTTTATGATTCTTTTGTTTTTATTTTTACACTTTGGCATTTATCAACTTAACAGACAGATGACATGTCGATTTTTACTTTTGAAGCTACTCACTCTGAGTTTGACAGCCTTCGGTGAGAGATGGCTGACTGTGCAAATGCGGTGGTTCTCTTGGAAGTATAACGGGTTGCCCTCCAGGTTCAGCTTTGGGCAGAACATTAAACTTTAGTGTGAATATTTATCTCGCATACTGGACATGTAATTACACCTGAGCAGAAGCTTTGAAATCACCAAGTGAATATCAGGAACTTTTCTGGGTATCTATCAATGTATGTTTCTTCTTACTGTTTTCAGGCAGTGCAGCAGGGACAGAGGAGCTAGCTGTGAATGCTCCAACAGAAAATTATAAGCCAGGTCTAAGTGCTGTAGTGATGACAAAAGCTCCACACCTGTTTCACAAAGGAGACAATCATGTTAGAAAATGAAGACAAAATCAAATCAATCTGGGAGAATTTTTTTTCCTTAGGATTCAATAACTGCATTTGGATCTTTTGTAGAAGTAATAATGAGCAAGAGGACTTTAGATGAAAAACAGTAGTCTGTACGCCAATATCAATAGTGTGTAAGCCATAGAGTGGGTGGTATTCTTTCTGGCATTTCAGTGTAGTGTACCATTTATAGTTTCCATTTCATTATTCCTAAGGATTAGTGTGCGAAGTTTAACCCTGGAACTCGTGCCCAGTGTTGGCGCCCTCTGCAGGCAATTGTAGCCCAGGTTCAAGTGTTCCAAGTCGCTCAAGGGCTAGGAGGAAGTAGTGAGGAAGTAAGAGAGAAAGAGGAAAAAGAAAATTAGGAATTATTTCAAGCAGAAACAAAGGAAAATATCAGAATTCAAAGTCCTATTTCAAGTTTTTTCCCCCCCAAGGAAATCACTCTGAGGAATGTAGGTGGAATGACACAGATCACACCCAAACAAAAATACGTCCCTCTTTGTGGATGTTGTGAGAGTAGATTGGACTTTGAGGGTTCTTTGTAGCAAGTATTCCAATTATACATTGTATGTTGGTATATATTATCAAATAATACATACATACATTGTTCAGACACTGTGACTTATGAGTTACAATTGACAACCTGATAGCATCAAGTCTGTTAGACTGAACAAGTAACTGGTCTCAGGTCTCAGATACAACAGTAAAATCACAGTACTTTAATCGTTTTGGTCATAAAAAGCTGGTAAGAAAGTCCATATCAGAAACATAACCAAGCATGCTGACCTCCTAAGCTTGTCTTTTCCTTTGCGCTATTTCCTTCACCACAGAACTAACTTCAAGCCCTCTTTCACTACATCTGGAAATCTCTTTTTTGGTCTTCTTCTAGGCCTTTGTCTGGCAGTTCCAACCTCAACATCCTTCTAACAGAATATTCACTATTCGTCCTTTGTGCATAATCAGACTATCTCAGGCTGACCTCCTAATGATAATGTATTGTTCTTGGGAGGTGGACTTTTGATTTTAGTTGTTTTTGGGAACCAGTGACCAAAATTTTTACATTTTCTCACTTTTTTTGACATCATTAGCAATCAGTTGAATAATAACAAACTCAGTAGGTTTTCCGGTACCTGTAATTATTCATTAGTTGCAACCCTAGCTCAAATTGTGATGAAAGAACGCAACATTTATAATGAATAATCCTGATCAAAGAAATCAACCAGGAGGGATTCATAGTTACATTTCTGGTATAACTTAATGCCAATCATTTAAAGTTCCTCTAATGCCTTTTAGCCCACAGGTAGTCATTTGTGATGTGACTTAATTTTTTAAGAGTAAATGCAGTACCAAATTGTATTGTTCAAATTAATGTTATCATTTCAATGTTAATGTTATCCATAGCAATCCATTCCAGACTGTAAGCTCAATTTTGAGAATCCTTGATCATGGCAGTATACGTACCTTTAAAAATTCTGCACATTCCTGAATCTTGTTATGGCTTAAATCCAAAGACTTCAGGACATTCAGTAAACTCTGATGCAGGAAAAGTAGAAGGCATTGAAGTCAGCTGAAAGAAACATCAGTTAAGACATCTGTAATTACACATCCATGTGTGGTTGTTTGCCTTACCAGTGACTGGTCAAGGCAGGCAATGGAATTATAGCTAAAATTAAGAGTGTGCAGTTCCAGCCAAGGCAATGCTGAGCTGAGGTCACCACCGCACAGGGAAAGCAGCTCCTGCATTACAAATCAATAAAGATGAGAATGTCATCAAGACTTGTTGTTTTATTTTACAAAGACTGACGAATTCTGTTACAGTACCTCCAGGGTGCCGAGACTTTTTGAGCATGTAAAGACCTCCAACTGAGAATAAACTGCTCTAAGTCCCTCCAGACAGTGAGGGGGTATTCGCTTCAGCTATTATGGAAGAGAAAACAATAGAAAGGCATACAGAGTTTGAGACGACCGAAAGGAACAGTAGATATAATTTAAGAACAAAGATGATGACAAAAAGGTTCAGTGACGGTGGCCCCAATTCATTAATCTGTCATAGACAAATAACAGACCTGATTAATAAAACCAACCTACAGGAATCTTATTCAGATTTGAATAGTTCAAGCAATATAATTACAGGATGCTACAAAGGGCAGCAGCTGAAAACAAAGCTATTTACATTTATCACAATTTTCTGCATTCTTTATTTAAATACCTTGTCCCAATAAATAAATCATCAAGGGATTTTGCATTAACACTATAGTCAACATGCTGTGTCTATGACAGTATTTTAAAAGTCAAACATAAATCCATTTCAAAGGGAAGTTTAGAAGAATAACAAAGAAAAAGAGACAAGGAAAAACAAAAGAATGTATGTACCTCAAGATACTTGAGAGATTTGAAAGGGAAAATTTTCACCACAGATTGAAGTCGAGTGCCTGGTGGGTTGATGAGCTGCATGAGGACAAATAACAAGACACAATACTTTAAAAACTTTTTAAGAATGTGTTGGTGCAGCTCCTGTCAGTGATGAGCCAGAAGGAAGATGGTTATCAGGAAGGGGGGTAACACAGCCAAAAGTACCAAAAAGCTTAAATGCAATCAGTAAAAAAATACCCCAACACTTCTCAACACAATTTTGATAGCTATTCATTTGCTTCTCCTCCCCAACATTTCTCTGTCCCTGTAGCCCACTTTCCATTAAGCTGTGCTGATACCCCAACAACAGACACGTCATAATTCATATGTATAATACCCTCTAAGGTTGGGAAGTGAACACCTTATCTCCAGAGTGTATGATTATATACATACAGATATAAATATGAATACTTCATTAACTAAACTTCATACAATTTTTTTTTCAATTGAATACATACACTTCTAAGCCCCCCAGTATCATTCTAAACATAAGCTGATAGGAACACTTTACAAATTCACATTTTACATGTAACACAGCTCAAAAGTTTTCTGTATATGACTTTCCAGGGGGCACTCAGCTGAAAACCAATGACAACCATCATCGAAGGCAAACTCAATCAACAAAGCTGTAGCTTGCACTAGTAGCATAACATAGAGACGTGCAGTCAAAATAGACCTTAAGTGAGACAGTCTTCTGTAACATGTCAAAAACAAACTGCAGTTGCAACAGGGAGGAAGTGTCAGCAGGGTGGGAAGGCAGCGCCAGGAAGCCATGCGACTGGTTCCTGGACAGCAGATGCAGCTCAAACAACTTGTTTAGCTGCTGTAAGCTGGTTGCAGGCAGGGTGAGTGTACTTCTGCCATCCAGCACCATGTCACCTGAAAGGTAGAAAAGACAGCTACACTTTACATTCTAAATAATTATGAACAAAAACAATATTCTAAGGACCAGCTTAGAAGCAAATTAATCCAGAATATTTGATTATTATAGTTTCCAAAGCTTTTCTCCCACAAAAATGTTGATTAATAACAACATGAAAAGAAAAAGGATAATTACAATAATTGAAAAACTCAAACAAACTTGTAGAGAGCCAGAATTTCAGAACCTGTACGTAATCATAAATAACTCTTAATTCAGGACAACTGAACATTTCAATGATATTATAAACTTTGAATGTAATTTTAATTTCAGTTAAATAAGCAGCATAAATTAACTAACTAAGGCCTGGAAGCTTATCCGTTTAGAGTCACCATTTTGAATTGGATGGAATGAGGTGGCATTTTGTGTGATTATTGATATTTTTTTTGGGCAAGTCTAAGTGCAATTGGTTTCCATTTTTGAATTGTGAGACACCATGGTTGAGTCCCTGTGCCAGCATTTAAAAACATAATGAGTACGTCGAAACTGCACAATTGTCTGTGTTAGTAAATACACCCATTGCCACACAGCCACCTGTGTCTAGTGTAAATTGGATTTGCAGCCTCTGTTAAGTAGAAAGAACTACATTTCCTTCAACCATGATAGTTCCCATATTTCATTCTGTCCATGTTCATATGTCAGCAAAAACTCACCATCATTTCGGAGGAGAGTGGCCAGGCTGTTTACCATGGAGGACAGGCCACTGTGAGATACAGCCATTCTGTGATAACATTGAGATAAGTATTAGCACGACAGTTCCGTATTCCCAAAAAAAACAAATTGATAAAATGACTTCTTCTCAACAGTCTTTGCAGAGACAATATTCTAGCCTACAGCGCGCTACATGTTGAATATATTGCATTTTCGTGACAATAAACAGGATTTGTTAGTCACCTAATAAGGATTTGAAAATCTATTTGCTGGTAACTAAGATTACAAAACAAACCTGCGTAGTGGCAGCAGAAATGTTTTTAGTTGACATGTATTGACATGTATTTAATAGTTGTTAAAAATACAGGAATCGACCCAGGCTGTTCTTGAAAAGGCGCATAGACGACGTTTCATCGATAAATAGTATTTTCATAACATGGTGCAGTTTACTGTTCACCTCGTCACGTGACATTAAAAAAGAGGCTTGTACGGTGGCCTCGATGTAACAAAAACAAAAGATCGACTTCTTGTAATATCCGCAATAACAATATGTGTAAGTTAGAAAAGATCAGAATCATCATAGTACTAGTTTTGTATCAGTATTACAGTATCATATTACACCACAAGTTTATGTGTCCAATCTTCATGCAGTTGCTCTCATTTGAGAGGTAAAACACCGCAATATTCAAATTTTGTTTTTTAGACCTCGTGGCCACCAGATGTCGCAACATAACAAGAGCAGTTTATGAGCAAACTATCACCTTTGCCTTGAATGCCAGTGAAAATGATCCATGAAGTTTCACCTCAAATTAAAAAGATGATCACTCTAAACATGTACGACAGGAAGCATGCACTGTCAGCAGTACTCAGCTCAGTAGAATGCAGACATTTTTGCCATTTGCTTTTTGCTCAGATTATTAGAGCATTAGATCGGTAGGGGATTTTTTTTAATAATGGTAATTGCACGGTTTATCCATTATCGGCACCACGGCTGCTGTTGTAGTTCATGGTAGCAGTAATGAAAAAAAGAGAAACATTAGCCAGACATTCACTGGTTGTTAGAACTATTTAATCATTAAATTGAATGGCTGCAATCTTGATTGCAGCTACATTGTTAATTAAATCTTAAGTTGGTGTTGTGCAACATAGAAAACAGAAATGGCTTTTAAGGGTATGTGATTCAAAATACCTCTATTAAAATTGTAGAACTGATGATCCCAACTTTTTTACTGAACAAACTGTAATGACAGGGTATGGTGTAATGCTGACACCAGCCAATACCATTTTGAAAGCCTCAACTTATGAACTTGATAAAACTGTTAACTCGCTCATTAAATAAACACATTAAGAGAGCAGTTTCCAGTCTCTCTTCATTTTGTTTAATTGGGGAATACAGAACCCTGTGGCTCCTACAGATACTTTGAGATTTGCATGAGCAAATAAAGAAAGAACTTTCCTAATTTGCACATGCATCACTTGTTGCTATAGGCAGCAAACAAACACACTCATAGCTGGGTACACATCCACACATATGAGCTTTTTGCCATTTGGGACTTGTGATGTGAACGTTTCCATGTAAGTATTTATGTACTGTAATTTGGTAAACATTTCCATTCAGTGACATGTTGCACATTGCACCAGCTATGAGTCTCAGCACAGTTGGTTAACTGTGTAAAGCTCTTTGAGCCCTTTCTTAAATATTACATTAAATAAACCCCTTAAAGTAACTGAGAGTTTATCTATGGCACTGCATGGTGGACAGTATCTGATACAGCTGCCATCACACACTCAAGTTCCTTAAATATGTGTTTGGCTTGGAGCACAGTAAAGTGGTGCCCTTTGTAAATTTACATCGTTTTAGATTTAGAAACCGAATCCAGCTGTTTAACCGATGTAAGTACAGCCTATGCAACTCCATTTTACATGGACCCGCTAATCAGATGATAAATTGCTTTTCCAATCCCCCTACTCACTGCCTCTACTTACCCAATCAGTAGTCCAAGCACAGAGAGTCTCGATTAGGTATAATCAAAGCCAAACACTAAACAGAGCACTCATTCATTATCAAAGTTTTTTTTTTTTTTTTTTTAAAAAAGAACACAAAGATGTCTCCAGGGATCACACTCCAACGTCTATCTTCAAACTGCTTCAGTTGATAAGAAGCCAGTTCAGGGAGAAATTACAGTAACCATTGCCTCTTTTTTTGGAAAATGCATTTTGTACTTGGACACAGCGGCACAATTATTAACTCAGGTCTTATAACGAGTTAAAGCTGGGTTACTGTCTAGCTTTAAAAGGGCAGCAGCTGCTCTCTAGAGGGCTTGTTGGACGAAATGTAGCCTCATAAAAATGAATTCCCTGGTTAGAGGTTTATGTCACCACTGGATCAATTTAGGACTTAAATATTCGGACTTAGTGTTTCACTGACAGCGATAGTAGGTCATGTGTTTCCATTTAGATGCTTAGCTGTTAAAAGATTTTAACTCAATTGGCACAATTCCAAAATTATGTAAGGAGCATCTGTATCTGTGAATGAGATTGCATGTTTCTTGCACAACATGCTTTAAAGGAGATGTAATTAGGTAATATAACATCTTGTTGCTTTTCAAAAGATGCTTATTAATACTTGGTTATAACACACTTCCTTCAAAATCAGTTACAGATGAGAGTTAAGTACAGATTGTATGTAAGTGTCATGCACTGCTTGCAAATGGCACCTGTCGTGAAGGCAGTTTCTCGAATAATTTGTAACACATGTTGAAGACTAACTCGAATGTAATGTCTTCTTTATTTATTCAATGTTGATTTATGGACTGAAAATTTATATTTATGAGGATGACCTCTCCCATTCAAAGGTTTCTCCAAATACTTACTGACCAGCATGTAACATAAATGTGCCCTTGGTTCATGAGTGTTCCTATTGCTTCCTCTATCATCATGGATTTTATCCATCATCTATATTTTCCTTCCAATTCTACAGGGAGGAATTTACCTGACCTTGTTGGGGATTACTTTGCATCCCATCCCAGACACAAATCTTGGCCCAGAGGCTTGTATTTATAAAGTGCCAGACCTTCTCTCCTGCTGCTTTTCCAGCCTTGATTTCATAAAATGACATATGAGGTTCTATGTGCAAACAACCCACTGGGCATCAACAAGACCTGTACCACTAAGACACAAATATCTCCCCGCCTCTCCCCTCTCAAAGTGACAGGTTGCTGATTGTGAGCAAATCAATTGACACTCACAAAACAAAATAATCAGCATTAAATGTCTGCTGCTCCTTCTATGCAGCAAAGCTAGGTTATACTCTATTTTTGGAGCATTGGGTAAATACATATTATTTCCCCACCATAGGAGGTTAATAGTTGCTTTTGTTCAAGGCTTGGACAGACAGATTGATAGGAAACATGCTACAAAGGGATAACAGTGAACGGGGTTGGTGACTTTTTGTTTGCACATCAAGGGACAAGTCAGCAAAGCAGGGGGCTCTTTTTAGAGATACTCTGCGCATAGTCCTTTTCTTTGTTTGTTTATTGATTTGATTTTGCACTCTTGGAGTTGGAGATTGAGAAGAATAATGAAAAAGCAATAGGCCTATTATAGAACCTTGATGCAGCATCAACAGGCTTTGTGATTTACTTTTCCTTTTTTTTTTTTTAATTTCCCAGTTTTTTCAGGTCCAACTTATTTTCGACCAGTATTCAGGAAAATGAACTATTATTAAGATTTTGTTTTTCCCTGACATGAGCTGGAGCAGTACGATGTACATATTATGACACATAATGTGGGTATTTTCATTTCTATGCATCTCTTGAATTAAAATCAAAGTGTATTTTATATTATATCCCACTTAGTCATTCACTCGACCCTTGAAGATGCCACTGCTCGATCACAAATCCCTAAATGGAACCTTGAATACACATCACCTCCATTGAAAAAAAATCTGTATTTGTCCTTTATATCAGTTTTGATTAATTAATTAATCTTCTTGCACTGACAAGGTCAACAATGTACAATTTCTCTGGATTTCCTGTAAAAGACAAATCCCCAATGAATGGTTTCCAAGCATATGTGACGTCACAAATGTATTTTTCAATGAAGAGAGATGTAACTTTACCTGACAAATACTAAAACGGACCCGTTTGCTCTTTTATTCTGTTTTATGTCATTTAACCTCATTATAACCAGCTACGCCATCGTGAATTACATTTTATGACACCTTGAAGAAGAGGGGAGAAATCCAAATAAAGAAATTCAATTTAAAAAAAAGCTTGTAACCCTATAAGCACATAGACACTGAGTTGAAACATTCATCATTGTGAACAACAAGGCACTGTTTACTGCAGGGGTCTTTAAGAGATAAGAATAGGTAATAGTGCCGTCCAGCTGGCAGCTCTCTGACCTGGAGGATGCATTCTGATAGTTCTCATTGCGGATTCTCACGAGGACTTCATATCCAAAATATGGTCGGACTCGTCGATGTATCGCTCCTTAAGGTGCACATGTACCCTGCTGCGTGATTTGACATGTATTCCACAAGCCCCGTGTTCCCAGATTGACACCCATGTGTGGCCCCGAGCGCAAACCTGGCAATGTGTAGGACCCAGCAGACCTCCCAGCCCCCGGCTTCACCTGTTCGCGTGCACACTTCTTCTCCTGGTTTCACTTGGGAATGCCTTGCACTGCCGCCTGAAAAATGACCAAAAACATCAAGCCTCTAACAATGCTCTCGTACGCGGTCTACGGCTTGCTGGTCCTCACCGCGTCTCACGGCGGTTCCCCCGTGGCCGAGATGGTGTTCCGCTGCCCCGGCTGTACTGCGGAGCGCCTGGCGCTGTGTCCAAAGCTCACCGAGCCTTGCGCGGAGATTGTGCGCGAACCGGGCTGCGGGTGCTGCCCCGTGTGTGCCCGGCAAGAGGGCGAGACTTGCGGCGTGTACACCCCGAGGTGCTCCACCGGTCTGCGATGCTACCCGACACCCGACTCGGAGCTTCCCCTGGAGCAGCTGGTGCAGGGCCAGGGCCAATGCCGGCGCAAAGTGGACGCCGAGACGAGTACTTACAGCCAGGAGCACCGAGAGCAAACCAGCGGTCAGTCCTTTTACTGGAAATCTGGCTCTATTCTATTAACTTTTAATGACACTGTCTAGACTGCGTCATTTGCCCGGGGAATAGTGTTGAAATAGCGCCTTGTCATGGAGTCTGAGCCCAAAAAACATTGACAAGTTATTGTTGCATCGCACTCTTAAGTACTTTAAAGGATTAACATAATTTACAAACTTGAGAGAATGAATTTGAAGTCAGCAACAGCCTCTTTACTTTGCAGGGGTGCTTGTTTTTTTGTGCACATGAGAAATGAAATTGAACATATTTTGCAAAATTAACATGTATGTGTTTTCTGCTGAGCACAGACCTGCTTTAATTGTTGTGAATCTTCGCTGTGTGCATATGCATGAAAACAAAAAAGAAGGCTCTTCCTACAGAAACTAACATCAGATAAACCAGCATGAAGCTGGCCATCCGCTCACTATATTAAGGTCTGCCTTCTAAACACTGCAAGAGAGAACAAGGTGGTGGCCTGCAAAATTCCCAGAAGTTGTTCTCAGTGGGATGGACACAGAAAACATCAGTGTTGATATTGACATTTCCATATGGGAGTGGAGGGAAGGAGCAGGGAGACAGCAGGAGGAATGTTGCATTGTTTGGAGCAGTGGATGTTTGACCATGATAAATTGGTGTTAACATTGACTACATCCACTAGTTGTATGCCGAGAAATTACCTGGATGTAAGTAGAGGAGGAGCAGAATGAGCCTGCATCTCTGCATGGACCGGAGCCAGCTTGGCTCATGTGGTTGTGTTTAAACAAGGACAGGTCACTCTGAAGAAGAAAAGTAAACAGCCCCATTAATTGGCTGATTTCTAGGCTGTACACACCCAGCCAATGACTGTCCACTGGACTCAGCCAGAGTGTGATTTCTCTTCAATTCCAAGCCCATGCTTTGTCAAAGTTTACCTCCAGACTGACATGTTTATTTTGGCCCAGAGAACCTGGAACGTAGAGAAAGTACCTAAGATGGCATTCAGAGCAACCCTGTTCCCTGCAAAGATTCACCAGAACACAGACAAAAGCTCAACACATATTTTTGATTTAATGATCAGCTGCCCTGATGACTTAATTTATGTTGCCTTACACTTTTGTTATACAGCCCTTGAACAGACAATTAATAAATGGCAAGTAATCCGATCAACCCTTACACAAGATCAAGCATAATGCAAGGACAAATCAAGTAGAAGCTTGCCTGTAAGAAGGCTTTTTTTTCCAGCCAGTCTTGGGTTGGGTTGGCATTCAGCTTGCTTGTTAAAGTCTAACAATGAGTCAGAGAGCAGTAAAAGCTTAGTAAGTGTCACTATAGGCTGAATGGTGTCCAGGATAAAAGCATCGTCGCAGATGGAAGAGGGATTTCTGACAATGACAGAGTTAGAGTGTCACAATTTTCAAATTGAGGTGCACAGCTGCTGTACGGACAAAGGATGAAAAAAAAAACTTTAAATCAGAGGAACTGATACAGAACTGATCTCTGAACATGCGTCTCCAGATTTTCAATGCCAAACTACAGACACACTACTTAAAGAATAGATAGAAACCAAGATGTATTTCCTTTACATTTCGACAGATTTTATTACAGACATGTAATAATGGACCAGACAAATACAGTGTTGTGTCCGAACGGTGACCCTACAGGAAATGGCCCCCCAGTAGCCATGTAAGAAGCATTCAAAATGCTTGCTTCAAAGCAAGGCTACTAAAAGTGATGCTTTCAGTACTTTATTTTTGATTTCCTGGTCTTGGATTTTATTTATTTATTTATTCTTATTCTTATTTTATTCTTATTCTTATTCTTATTCTTATTCTTATTCTTATTCTTGTTCTTGTTCTTGTTCTTGTTCTTGTTCTTGTTCTTGTTCTTGTTCTTGTTCTTGCTCTTGCTCTTGTTCTTGTTCTTGTTCTTGTTCTTGTTCTTGTTCTTATTCTTATTCTTCAGGACTTTATTTTGTGTTTTTTTACATTTTATTTTCAGTTACATATGTAGTTGAAAGTCAGATATCATTCTGACTTGATCTTTTTTGTTGCTTTTATTTTCACATAATCTCGATCAAATTTTAATTTCATGTTTTATGTTCTTTCGATAAGATATCCTGAAAGTTGTATGATAAATTATGTAAATGTTCGAATAAATACTCATATATTTATGTTTATTTTTCCATAGGAAGCCAACATCATTGTTACAACCTTCTGTTCTGCTCTCATTTGGTTAATTTAAGCTAAAAATAACATTATTTCCCACAATGAATTCTCAAACACATTTTAAAAAGTAAGCAAACACATCCCCAATAAACGTGAATTCCCAAAGGCTTTTGGAAGCTCACTTCAAATAATTCCAGTAATTTCTAAGACAAAGCAAAAAGCTGATTATAGTGTGGTAATATGAGGCAAATGATAACTTTTGCAAAGAAGGGAAGGATGAAATAATGCAGCTGCTAACTTATTTATTTAATGTTTTTTTTTAATTTAGGGTTATACACAAAGATTAAAGGTTACCATTTAGTAATACACTAAGATGTAAAATTTCATACAAAAAAGTTGAAAAAAACTTTGGAATTAATTTTGTTTGGTCAGTTTTCAGATGATCATATATTTAATGATTCAATTTTGCAAAGTGTCATAATGATTTTTTTTTTTTAACTCCAATACTCTGGGTGACTTATTTTCTTCCGTGACGAGCCACATCAAATCTTTTCTCAATTTTCAAATTCCAAATCTACAGTACTCACAAAATGAAAGTGCAACTGTTTGTCAGGGTTTCTTGAGTTGAACTGCTAAAATGAAGCCTCTTTGACCAGTTTTAAAACATCAAATACATAATGGCAGGCATTTGATTTTTTTCAGCCACTTCATTGATGTGGTTTGAATGTACAATGTACAAAAACAAAAGACATGATAGATGTTTTATGGTCATACATGTAACCTCAAAAAACACCTATACATTTGCATGTTTACATTCACATTGAGCCCAGTCACTCAAAGGTCAGTCAGTCTTGCTCCTCTCTGGTAAAAAAATCACAAGCACACTTTGTGCATGTATTTATTAATCTATCCAACCTTTGTCAACGCTGAATGCTGAGTGAACCCGACTAAATTGAAATGAAGAAAATAGAAACAGAAAAATAATGAGGTACAAATTGTCAGGGAAGGTGTAGATGATTCAGTTCTGAAAGAGAATATTGTGAAATCAACTGATAATCAAAAAGTTAAATGACAGTGCAGTCACCAGAAGTGATGCAGAAATGTAAATAACATAAGAAAAATCAATATAGACAATAAAGAAATTATAAACATTTGTTTGGAACTTGTATTAAAACCTTTCAGAGACTGAATCAAGATCATGTCTTTTCATATCACCTTAATATTAGTAACAATAAAACTGCTTTTGTTTGTTAATTTAAGCCCAATGGCTCAAGAAAGTGTTTGATGATTTTGCACTTATTTTTCGGAAGAATTTAATGATAGAATGAGAATACAATATCCAAACGTATGTTTTGATATAGGAATTAAACAGAACAAAATGATTCCATATTTCATTTATTTTGAGCTGAGACTTCTTCATTTTACTTAAAACTAACATCCACAATTTTCCCACTAACTTCTGTGTTTATGCACATGATCACTCGATATTCTGTTTTCACTGAAAGCATGATCCAAATAAATGTTCTCTTTAATCAGATTGGATGGACCCTTTGCTGTTTTGACTGGGTCTGGACCACATACGACCTCGAGGTTGATTAACAGAGTCCAAATAGAGCCCAGTTCTCTGCTCACACAGCTTTGAGAAAGTGATGCAAATGTAACCATAGCTGTCCATTATAACCAGATACTGTTATTTGGCTACTAATCTTCAAATAATTCATTTTATGTTTCCCTAAGTAATCCTCCTTCTTCAGTCTGAATTTGGCTGCCCCATGTGTAAATACCTTAGTGTAAAATTTTCTGTATAATTTCTGTCATAAAAGTTATTCTGGATGGAAGAATGGACTGGAAAGAAAAAGGGAAAAAACCCATGTGCCATCTGAAATAACATTGTTAGCTAACAAGGGGGCATTCCTGTGTACCTGCGGGGGCATCCAGACGAAGCCTGCAGGACTGAAATAGCTCAGAGATAATCCCCCACCCCACCCCAGGCTTCTCCAAAAACAGGGGTATTTGTACCATCTCCCCCCCAGGCAGCAACTAATGTGTATCGGTGCCAAGAATCTGCTCGTGCTTGTATTGAGACCCAGAATAACTTCCCCACCCTCCTTTTGGGTCAAGGGTGAGTTAAGACAATACAAACACTGTCTGAAATCTTACTGACTCCAGAGGGAAAGGGGAGGCGTGGGCATAGTATAGGGGAGGGTCCCTTTGTGAATTTGTTTTATTGCTCTGCCTGCTGAATACGGATTAGAGGAGCTCTTAAAGCATTTGTCCTTCCAATTGCAATTATCAACTTTTTTTGTGAAATACACACCATTTCCCCAAATGCTTTGCTATGTAACAAATGACAACTTTGATATTCAATTCCAGAGATTTTTATCTTATTATTACACATTTTTCAATGCCGGGGGTAGTTTCCGGGTGTCTCAGTTAATAGAAGAAAATTAATATTACTTTATTTACCAAAGAATATCATGTAGAACAGGTGAAATCAGTGTTGGCCAATGTCCTGTTCTGGGCCAGTAAATGCCTATGGAATGATTTTAGACTGCCTATGACTTGACTATCAAAATTTCCTTTTTTTTGGATCACATAGCATCAACTAACCATGCAGGCAGAACTAATATTTTCACTATAGTGAGTTGTGGGAAAATAACTATGATATGCCAGTTGGACGAAAGAGTTATGTTTTAGAATAAACCTGGACCACAGAAAGAATAATCATGAGAAAAGCACGTTCATTCAAGTATTACACTAAAATAAATGTTCTCACAATGCAGTATATTTGTATATGGTCTTTTTTCTCATTCTGTACCTTTGAAAGACTATCAAATTAACCTTATTTGGCATCACAAAGCTGTCTTCATGTTACTCTATCTGGCCCTCTGTGTAAGGTCTGTAGACAACCGGCCTTAAATAAATGTCATTTGGCCAGAGATAGTAAGGAATACAGTAGTTGTTGGGATGGGGGGTGGGGGTGGTAATACTGTTTTTCTTAGAGTCTAAACTAATAAATGACTTCAGGCAGACCTTTCCAAACAGCTATATGGGATTATTGGCTTAATGGATGAGTATTGGGGGTTAAATAGCAATACTGTGATCCCACAGATATCAGGCAACCAAAGCCAAGCGAATATACCAGTGTTCCAATGTTGTTTTCAAAAATGACTCGTCTGAAGGTTAAGTTTTTTATTTTTTTATTTTCCCCCATGAAGATGTTTTGTTAAATATGAATAGAGAGCAAAGAAATCAGAGCTAGATAGCTCTAAAATCACCCAAAGGTGTGAAGAGCAGAGGCTCTTCTTCATAATGTATTACTTACTATCGTGGGTACTAAAAAGTATGTGGCAGTCATATAGAATCTACCATTTCGTTTAATTTCATACTGAAAACTTTTCCAATTCTTACAAATACTTTGCTGATGACAACACCCAGCTAATTATTTTTCTTTTCCTTCCTGGCTGCTCCCTTCGGGGTTCACCATAGCAAATTATCTTCCTCCATCTAACACTATTCTCTGTACCCTCTTCACGCACACCAACTAATTTCATGTCCTCTTTTACTCCATCCATAAATCTCCTCTTGGGTCTCCCTGAAGGCCTCCTGCCTGACTGTTCCAGCCTCAACATTGTTCTACCAATATATTTGCAATACTTTCTCTGTACATGTCCAAACCAACTCAGTCTGGCCTCTCTAACTTTACCTCCAAACATCTAACATGTGCTATCCCTCTGATGGACTCATTCCTGATTCTATCCAACCTCGTCACTGCCAAAAAGAACCTCAACATATTACATTGCTGTTCTCACCAACGTCTTGAACACCTTTCCTTTCATTATGACTGATATTATTTTATCGCACATTATCCCTGACACTTTTCTCTATGTGTTCCAATCTGTTTGAAAGCATTTTTCACCTCTTTTTCACACTCTTCATTGCTCTGGACTGTAGACCCGTGTACTTAAAATCCTTTCCTTATTTATCACCACTCCCTGTGACATCCCTGTTTCACTTAGGTTCTGCCCAGTCACTCATATGTATTCAGTCTTGTGTCAAATCTTCATTCCTCTCCTTTCCAGGGTATACTTTCATCGCTCTAGATTTTCCTCCAACTGCTCCCTGTTTTCACTACAGATCAGATCAATACAGATTGATCAATATAGATCAATAACTTAGTCCATGACAATTCCTGTCCAACTTCATCTAACAGCCAGTCCATAACAATTGCAAACAAGAAGGGGCTCAAAGCTGGATCCCTGATGCACTCCCACCTCCTCCTTGAACTCCTCTGTCACATCTACAGGACACCCCACCACTGTCTCTCAGCTTGCATACAAATGTCCTGCCCCACCTATTATACTTCTCTGCCGCTCTGGACCTACTCATACAGTACTTTAGTTCCTTTCTTGGCACCCTGTCATATGCTTTTCAGAGATCTACAAAGGCACAATGAGGCTCTGTCTGACCTTGTCTGTATTTCTCTAACATTCTTAAAGCTGATACTGTGACTGTAGTACTCTTTCCTGGTTTCATTTCTGCTCTCAATCTATTTTCTATTCGTCTATACTCATAACTTCACCATATGGCTTATCAACTCTATTCCTCAATAGTTACCACCATTCTGCATATCCCCAAATGTTTTTGGTTACTTAGAAATGCCCAGATTCACGATACACAAATAACAACCTTCATCCGGGAAGGAGAGAAACGGCAGACTAAGCCAGCGCCTTGGGAAATGCGGGTAGACCTCAGCCAGAGACTCACCTTCCCATCTGAAATCGCAGCGACCAACCTACGCCCAGACCTGGTCCTCTGGTCCAAGTCCTGCCGGCATGTCTTCATTGTCGAGCTAACAGTCCCATAGTAGGATGCCATTGGCGAGGCATTCCAGCGGAAGAGCCTGCGGTACGCCGATTTAGCAGCTGAAGCAGAGGGACGGGGCTGGAAAATGAAGGTGTGGCCAGTGGAGCTGTCACTTGCTGTGGCTGAAACATAAGGATGCAACATGGGCTGCCAATTGACCACATGGTGCCACCATGCGACTCACACCGAGGTCTGATCAGCTTGTGGTGGGCCAACCTCGGCGGTGGGTGTCTTGTGAGTAAATGGCTGAAATACCCAATGAAGTCAGGGCACATAACTGATGATGGGTCGTATCGGGGCACCGAGCAATCTATGCAAACTCCACCCCACCCAAGAGGACACCCACAACACCACAAAAGGGTCTTTCTAAGCAATATCTGAGGAGTTACATAGATTGTTACATACATTGCCAATCATACTAAAATGATTTGATGGGATACCATAAATCTATCTATCTATCTATCTATCTATCTATCTATCTATCTATCTATCTATCTATCTATCTATCTATCTATCTATCTATCTATCTATCTATCTATCTATCTATCTATCTGTCTGTCTGTCTGTCTGTCTGTCTGTCTGTCTGTCTGTCTATTTATCTATCTATCTATCTATTTGACTGCCTGTCTGTCTTTCTATCTATCTATCTATCTATCTATCTATCTATCTATCTATCTATCTATCTATCTATCTATCTATCTATCTATCTATCTATCTATCTATCTGTCTGTCTGTCTGTCTGTCTGTCTGTCTATCTATCTATCTATCTATCTGTCTGTCTGTCTGTCTGTCTGTCTGTCTATCTATTTATCTATCTATCTATCTATCTATCTAGTCTGATACCACACTCAGGGTGGTAGTGGGACTGTTGCCTATCCTAGCTGTTATTGGGCGAGAGGCAGGGTTCACACTGGACTGGTTGTCAATTGATCACTGAGCCACATTTAGGGACATACAATCTTTCCTTCTCATTTACACATCTGGGCAATTAAGAGTATTCAATTAACCCACTCCATGTTTTTGGATAGTTGGAGAAAACCGGAGAACCTAGACAAAATCCATGCATGCTCAGGGAGAACATGTAAACTCAACACAGAAAAGCCCTTGTCAGAATTGAACCAGAAACCTTCTTACTGTGAGGTTGAAGCACTAATATTTTGAGGAAATAAATAAAGATATCCAAACATTCCTCAGCAGCAATAGAAAATAAAGGAAAAGTAGGAAAGTCATTGCTACCCTTTGCACAAAGTTTATTGCAATAGATTTTTGAAAATCCTTTAGGTGTTTAACCTTTTGTGAAATCCAGGTGATCATAGGGCAAAACAAACCAACAGACCAACAGACAATGTGAAAAATGTGAGTCTATGTAACGCAGCTAACCAACACCTTACAGCCTCACCTAAAGGTCAAAATCCCATAATCCTGGTCTAACTTTACTTCAAACTTCCATCATCATGTTGTAACTTTTTGTGGCTATTTATTTACAAGAATTAGGATACTTCATCATCCAAAGAATTATTATGTAATTATAATTCTGAAACTCTATTCCTTAATTCAAGAGGTTTGTTCTGTCACTGTCCAATCACATCCATCCTCAACCCCCTTGGAGGTAAAGAATGATTGCCATCTGAAGCTGCTTGTGTTGAAATACAAGTTTGATGTGTTCCAACTTGCCTTGCTTCATGTCCAAGCTTTGGTACTGTACAGTTGCCATGGAGTCCACCTAACACCTAACAGTGTGAGAGAGATGTCTGGCCTTGGATGCTGCTGTGTGCCAGAGCGTGTCCAAACTTTACCAGGGTTTTATTTGACTGTTGTTTGCCAGAAAGATCTAGAAGGTAAACATATATGCTCCATTGACTTAAAATTTCTAGGAAAAGTCTCACTAAGCCCTGGAGTAGATAATGGACAGCAGGGGCCTTTTATCTGCCTGAGCAGCAATCATTTCACATCACACAGATGGGACAAAAATTATAGATATACTTCATAGATGATGAATAAACTGAATAAATGAATAAACAAACAAATAGTTAATAAAAATAAAATAAAATAATCAAATTTGAACACTTTTAGATCCGGTCATAATGACACATCTTTGCTTCTAGAAAGAAGGTTGGAGAGTTTTGCTCAGTCTAGATATTGACTGACAGCAAACCCTTGATAGTCAAACAAAGTTCAAAACTGCTTTTGATCGAGATAGAATGTAAGAACATACAATATAACAGATAAATGTACAAAAAAAAAGTAAAAAAAAGCAATATAACTTATCAACAAAAAAGGTAATAAGAACTTCTTTTGACACATTACTGTGTTTTAGAACTTCATTTCATCAAATATGGATTATTTAGGGATCAAGGTCATTATCTGCTTCCATTATAATCATGTATTTATGTTGATTTTTTTTAAATTCTAGTCGGTTCATGGTTTGTCAGTAATACTTTAGAAGTTTAGTAACATTCAAGGGCAGACTTTCATTAATGACATGCTGTGTTCGGACTTCATAATTTTAACCCTTATTTCCACTTTGAAAACTGTTGAGAAGCAAGTAGCATTATATTGAGTGACCTCATACTTCAGAAAGCACAGCACATCATTTGAAACAACAGCAGTATACGTTTATAGCCCAAGTACCAAGGACCAACCTAAAGAATGATAAGTATCTGTCACATTTGCGCAATGACCCTTTTGAAAGGTTGGCTGCTCATCTAATTGTTCTGATTTTCATCTACTGATAAGGGCTTTTACTTAGATGATATTTCAAGTTCTCTTTAGACATCCATGTTCAAATACAAATTACAGTTTATTTTTTCTTTCCTTCTTAATCCTGATTTTGTGTGGCCATAGTTTATTAACAAAAGAAAACAATCACTTCAATGAACTAGTCCGACAATTAAACTATTTGAATCAACAGACACACCGATGAGCAAGAATGATATGTTTGTATGTTTGAATCCCCCTTTTTAAACTTTTCCATTCTCCACAGCCACACTCTTGACAATCAGACATGACACTTCTGGCCTCCGTGCTATCTGGGTATTCAACACTGATCAGATGGAGAGAGGAAGCCTCTCGGGCCTTTGTCTGGGGATTAATTCAAGCAGTAGACTGGACAGTAGGCCTGCTGCTCTGTTCATACTGCTGATCCCCAGCCCACCGCTGTGGAACGGCTTGTACTGCAGAGGCCTAGTGCCCCCTAAAAGTGGGGTCCTGACCCGCTGTATTTGTGTGTGTGTGCATGTACAGTTGTCAGAGAGAATGTTGCCTTTTCTCCCTCCAAACTCTGTGTCTGTGCATGTCAATATGCATGCAGAATGGGTACAGGTCTGAGATTCTTGGGTTTCCTTACAATAGAGAGTAAGAGGGATGTTTTCTATGGGAGTACTGTTAGAATTATATAAGACTGCAAAACAAGAAGGCACCCCAGCCGCCTATATTCCAGAGTGAGTTGTGTGTTTATCTGGTTGTGCACACACATGAGAGCACACACCTGATTTCAGTTGACTTTTGCCCCCTTTATGGAGAAACTCAGTCTTCAAAGAACAGTCAAAAAGAGCCTGGTGGAGTGTCATAGGCAAAGCTGACGTCCAACAGCACCAGTTCTATCTGATGGCAAAATGTGCTACCACCTTGTTTTTGCTTAATTTGGAATTTCCTTCCTCCTGTTCTCTCCCTGGCCCTTTGCAATCACATCTTTATCTGGATTTAAAATTTACCTCTTGCTGAGCACAGAGAAAACCACCATCCATATGTGCACTTTACAGCTTGGCTCGCGCATGACCATGAACTGTCAATTTACTGGCTGGTGCTCCCACTTTTTGTGATATTCCTAAACTTAAAAAGTCCCTCAAAGCAGTCATGTCTTTTATAGTGCTCTGAGAGAGGAAAATAAGGAAGGGTATGATAGTGGTCACTTACTGTGTGAAATATTTTACTTACTGAAATAAAATGATCAAGTTGCTTTTCTATGGTCTTGGCGTTTCTGTTAGAAAATCAGCTGTGTTGGAATGACTCTTCTCTTCCACTCCCTGTCAACCCTCAACCCCAAACTATTCTGTGTTGTCAGAAAAAACATATTGGGTTGGACCTGATGGCCTTTCACACTGTTTGCTCCATCTGTTTGAAGAAAGAATTTTTTTCAGGTTGATGTTTAACAAGACTCTAAGGAGTGAGTAGACGGTCAAAGTCAATGAAAACCGCCTGGAGGAATCACTGGATGGCCGCAGGGACTCGGCTGTTTGGCATGCTTTCAGTGCAGAAACATGCAGTGCAACTGTTGCTGGTGAATAGAAGGAATTGACTAAATTGGAATAGCTTCCCTTTTATACAGATCCACAGGAAGGTTTTTTTTCAAGAAAGACATGCTTGTTGTTGTATCCTTTGGTTCTGAAGTAAGATGGTCTTCTTGTCCGAGATTATCTCTTGAGATGAAATTAAGAAATTCTTGCCCCCTTCAACCTCAACTTTATATGTGAGGGTCCTTATTCATATCTTAGTTAAAAGTGCTTTACTTCTGTCTTGGGTCACATTTTTAGATACATACACATTTTTTTTCAAGTTACTTTTGTCGTGGAAATACTTTTGAAGTTGTTGCTTTTTCAACCTGTTCATGGAAAAATGTCTGTAAGTAATGACAATATAGACTATTTAAAATATGCATTGCCTTTGATGAATAACTGATGATGTGGCAGGAGATTATTAATTCTGTAATTTGAATACATTTTACTGCAAGTCAGAAATTTGTGCATTTGTACATTTTTTTTCAGGATTTACAGCAAACCTTAACTTTTTGTCACTAATTGAACAGTTTTAAGCACATTTGAAATCATGTCATTAACTATTGCCATTAATTAGAATTTTGTTTGTGTTCATGTGCACATTTAATTTTTTTATGAGCACAGCATTCACAGCATATATTAATAATGCGCGTTAATAATGTCAATTGAAATGCTTGCAAAGCAACTTTTTGACTGTGAACGCTTTGACTTAGACAAAAGATACTCTAATGACGCAAGTTGAACTTTGACATTTTTCCCATTATATCACTCTTTCAGAAGAAAAAAGACAAACAAGACAAACTAGAAAAAATTATATTTACTGTCTGACAATATCAATTGTGTCAAAAGGTTAGCAACTGTTGTCAGCCTACAAGCTCATTCACGGAGCTGCATGTGGTGGCTTCGCTCTTTGAGCATGGAAAGGATTCCTGCCAGTCGCTGACTGTGCTCGGGCAATGCCTAGTCTTGTAAAAGTGGCTTGGACATTCACAACATTCTGTTTATTGAAAATGCCAGGTCTGAGGACGAAAACCATATATTTTGCACAAAAAGAAGGTGTGCAAAAACTTGAACTGTCTGTAACTGACATTATAAATGCAAGGCACTCTCAATGGCATCCCCTTTTCCAACATTTTACTTAATACCAGAATGAGTGCAATCTAGATACTTGCACTTTTAGAAATCATAAATCAACTTTTAAGACACCGTATATTTGAACTGTATCCAATGTTGGAGGAGAGAAGTATCTGTTGAAGTGAAATGCATCAAGAATTTTAAATGTTCACCCCCTTTAGACCTCAAGCTGCAGTGAGACCAGGTGCAGCTGGAGGAGTCCATTCATTTCTATAAACAATTTCAGTGACAGCCTAGTGAATTTGTCACTCTGAAAAATGATCACTGTAAATTGGAGCTTATTTCACTTGACTCCCAGCCTCTAAAAGGTTCAATCTATTACCATAATGACAGTGGGAACAGAGTAGAGAGCCTTAGTGTGCAGAGGAAGTCACAGGTTCATTCTTTCTAACAGCCAATATGTCCAGAGCACTGTCCTTGAGGGAGATGCTTGGGCAATTTCCTGCTCTATTTACTTTGCATTAGTATTTAATACATTTTGTTCCAACAGTTTTCAACAGACTGTCCAAGCATTCTGTCATTTAAATGACTTATACTGATCATTTATTATTATATGAATTTTATTTGTTTTGTTCTTTTATTTATTTATGTGTTATAACAGAAGGCTTGTTGTGAATATAATAAAAAAAAATAATTAGTTGACATTCTGAGACAGGCTATCATTGGCATATTTTTTCATTTATAAGTATATGTATTAAATCAGTGCATACTTTTCCTTCAAAAGAACTTCAAATATGAACTATTTGACGTTTCACATCTCTTTTAATTTTGTATATTTACAAATGTTTTTTTTTATTTTACAAAATACAAACTACTTATATAAAGAGCATTTTCTGTTTTTTGAAGTTAAGTGCCTGTTTTTAGGATAAATTAATTCATTAAAATGATTTACAATAAAGTTATAATTAGTAATTTCAGATGCATCGTCATAAAAATTGAGCAAATTTTTTTTTGTGTTGCATATGTCTTTATTAGGGAGGTGAAGGCAATGTTTTAAGAATCTAAGTCATTGAGCTCATGTTTTGGGGAGATATTGAGTTATTTCAAGAAAGCCATGAAATGATTTTATATGCACAAAAATATACACATTCATGAATATATATATGCATATCACATTGGCAAGAATAAAGAAAAAAACATACTAAAAACTTGACTCTTTAAATAATTGCTTTTTTACTACACTGAAGTTGTCTCTCACCGCAGGTGAGGCTGTTGAGCCGTTGACTGACCAAGGTGTGAGTGAGATCCCAACCATTCGGAAGGCCAGCAAAGAGACTGCCTGGCTTGGGCCCAAAGAGAGTGCTGTTCGTCAGCACCGGCAGGAGATGAAAACAAAGATGAAGACCAACAAGCTGGAAGAGGTCAAATCTACACGACCTAAACAGGTGATAAAGACAAAACTCAACCAAATCAACTAACAGACCATGTTTGTGTTTCAGAAGTACTAACTATCATCAGTCATTGAACAATTCAAAATCAGGAGAGAAAAAAAATCACTGGATTAGTGTCTATTGTGCCTGAATTCATTCTGTTTGTCCTTTGACATTTAGACATTTTGTAAACTCGGATGAAGATTGTTATGTGCAATCGCTGCAATCCTCAGTATTTTTTGTATTGTCCTATAGGTGTTGATTAAATCAAAGATTTTCTAATTAGTGTGATCCTGTAGCCTGATAAATCAATATATGGTACATTTGGTGCAATATCACATTCAAGGGATCTTCCTGAATCATTGTCAATGTGCAAAATAAGAATGCATTCTTACATTTTTTTTGAGACACACTGGAATTTATTATGAATATTTTGCATCGCTTATTTAAGTAATGATTTGTTTTACGTATAAATTTCAAGCGTGTTACTGCAGAGTTCTTCTTACGTATAAGAAAATGTCAAACTGATAGAAACTACCATAGTCTTATTCAAGAGTAACAACACAGATGAATTAAAGCTTGTGGTAAAATCTGTCAAATTCAATTTCTGGATGGATCTCTTCTGTGTGAAAAAGTGCACAACGTTTGTAGGCTTCAACGTTTTTTTGTAGTAGTCTATCAGTCTTAGATGCCCTGGTGTTGAGAAACCCTGCCAGAAAGGGGCACAGCACTGCCTCCCTCTGGTGAGGCTGATTCTCATGTTTAACTAAATTAAAATTCATTTTATGGTTAATGATGGAAACATACAAAATTATTCTTTTCAAAGAAGTAATAGGAAAGGACCAAATAATTACACTAATGGAGTGGAAAATGTCATGGTCCCACTTCTGCTCCTTCCATCTCACTCTTCCAAAGGCAGCTGCTGCCTTTACATCAAATTGTATTTCTATTTATTGACCTGAGACTTTCAGATGGACCCAGACTTTATTGTATTTTCCACCCACTTTTTAAAGTTAAAGCACTGCTACAAACTTTACAACTTTTCAAAATGACATTTGGCTTTGTTGAGTTGTAAGGGAAACTTGGGGTCACTGCAGTTATTACTGGCAAAACAACATGTTTAATTTGCTCATTACATTGAAACCTTGAAATTTATTGTCTGTCTGACTTTATGACCGCGCTTACCTTGCAAGTCCAAATAACTCAAAAACGCCTTGCTCAACAAAGACAAACAAGTTATGCTTACTATTTTCACTGCACGCCAGATGCATTTCAGCTGCACATCAGTGAAGCACGGTGCATCTGACACAACCAGCTAACTCGGCAAATATTTTGTTGTTGTTTTTGCTCCGCTGAAGACTCAGTGTCAGCAGGAACTGGACCAGGTCCTGGAGCGGATATCCAAGATGCCCTTCCGAGATAATCGAGGTCCCCTGGAAGATCTGTATGCACTGCATATTCCCAACTGTGACAAGAGGGGGCAGTATAACCTAAAACAGGTGAGTAACTGGAACTGGGGTTTAGTCACAATGCGAGTCTATGCAAAGCCATGTAATAAATTATCACAGAAACTAAAAACAAACATATTTTCTTTTTGTGTTCCAATTTTTTTCAAATGCAACGTAAGACAACACTGACTTAACACCCTCAAAGGTTGTTTTATCATAACACTAAAAAGCAGAATATATATAATCGGAGCTGCTGAATGCCTTGAATTCATAAGACAATGGTAAGACAGTCCACAAGAGAGAAATA
Source organism: Fistularia tabacaria (assembly GCA_901007705.1). Lineage (NCBI taxonomy): Eukaryota > Metazoa > Chordata > Actinopteri > Syngnathiformes > Fistulariidae > Fistularia > Fistularia tabacaria. Next base: position 146,259 of record CAAKHD010013297.1, on the reverse strand, counting down.
TTTTCAGTGAGTAATAATGTAAATTGAGGGAATGACAAGAAGCATGAAGATGTGTGAAAAATATTTAGTGTAAAAGCAAAAAAACAAGATGTAAAATATGAAATATTGAGGAAAGATTTTTTTTCATGTTACTTAGATATTAAGAAACTTAAATAAAAAAGTTAAAATAATAAAAATAATCCAATTATTCCGTAGGTTTATTAATGTGTTTAAAACCAGTGCAAGGTTGGTAAAGGTATCTTATGTTAAAAGTAGGATGAGGTGGATAAATAAAAGCATCAAATAGATATATTCAATGGTGGTATTGTGGTGCAGTGGTCAGTGCTCTTGCCTCACCTAGTGCAGGTTCTCTCTGTGCAGTTTGTTCTCCATGTGCCAGCATGGGTTTTCTTTCATTTCTCAGGTTTCCACCATATGCAGTGTATGCAGGTACAATGAACTCTCTGAATTTTTCATTGGTGTGAATGGGAGAATGAATGGTTATGATTGAAAGACGACAGGCCCAGAGTAGACCGCAGCTCTTGCCACATGCAGATGTGACTGGCTCCTATGACCCTGAGTGCAGGGCAGGAGTTACAGATAATGAATGAATAAATAAATACAATTAAAATCGAAAGTCCAATAATATTATATAAGTATGAATTATGTGATTTTTTTTCAGTTTATTTCCCAGTGTTTATTAAATTAAAACACTAATACATATGTGTAAACTGTATGATCTGTTAATGAAACATCTGTACAATACGAGCTCTGATGATGTTGGAGACAAAAAGAGTGATCTAAGTTTTTAGATCATAAATCCAATTGGTTCCAAACAAAGCGTAGAAGTAACAGACTGTTTTTTGTGTTACAGTGCAAGATGTCCCTATATGGTCAGAGGGGTGAGTGCTGGTGTGTCAACCCTCACACCGGCCGACCAATCCCTTCAGCTCCCACTGTTAGGGGTGACCCCAACTGTAGCCAGTACCTCAGAGACCTGGAGCTTGAACTCCCCAATACGGCCCAGATATAGGGGGATGAAACAACAAAAACAACAACAACAACAACAACAAAAGAACTGTAAAGCACATGGGAACAAATAACATCTGAGTAAGCTATATATAATCTTTTTGTGTGTATGTGTCTCGAGTACATTTGATGACAGTGGCATTTGAAGTCTTAACCATCGAAAAGGATTAAAATCCAGCTTTCTGCATAGGATGTAAGTGCAGATTAATTTCCAGTGGAGATAAAGACTCACTTTCTTCCTTTGCATTCACTAGAAGTCAGCTCAGAGTCTGTGATGTTGCTTTACTAATTTCAACAGATTTACTCTTTAATCAGTGTTTTGTACTGTATGTGTTGAGAAATGGAAAGCCTTCAACATACTTGTTTTTTTAGGTGTGATTTCATGTCCTAGCTTGCAGACTATTGTTGCACTGTTGCTGTTGGCTTTAAATACACATGGCTTTTAAAACACAGTATTAGAGTATGAGATGTAGTTCATATTGGCATTAAATGTTTGACATAAGGGAGGGCATGATTCTAGACTTGAAAAAAAAACAACAACTATTAAAGTGATTAGTGAATTCAGTTTGTCCATGTGTTTTATTTTTCTGACATACTTAAAAGGTGCACTTTAAGGAATATCAATTAGAAACTGTACGGGAGAAAACTACTGAGGCAAGTTATTGAAAACAGGTGGACTTAGAGGGGTTTCTATAATTATGGAGTAACCCTGCATAGATCAGTTTCATTGCTGCATTGGACCCAGGCTCAAGTCAAGACCATAGAACACAGGCTTGTTAAATGTTCAGTCAAGGCTTTTTTTGTTTGTGCACATATTTACCCATAAATTGATCTACATTTTTTTAAAACATAAAATAAATTAAGTATACTGCGCTTCACATTCATCCTCAGGAGCTGATGCCCCTTTAGAATTATAGAAAAAAAGAAAAGCCTTGTAACTCAATACAATTTAGGTCAACTGCTACTTTAAAAAATTGTTCGCAAATGTAAGAAAATTCCTATTGAATTGAAATATAATAAAAACATTTTTCAGCTTTTCTTTAAATAACAAGGAGTTAAAAGAATGACCAGAAAGTTTAGTGTTTAACTGCTACATAGCTGCAATAAACCTTTGGTTATAGGTATATATTTTAATAGATATCTACCACCACCACATACACAATCCAATAGTCAGAGTACAGGAGGTTTATTTAAATAATGATTTGTTGTTACAAAACTGAATACATCAATTACACGCCTGATAAATATTTCACGACAATGTTCACATTTATCTTTTTTTCTTTTTTTTCTTTTGAGATTCTTAAAATTGCCACCATATCATGTTCTTGTGAGGTGGGATCATTAGGATGAGAGGTGCTCCACATGGAAAAAATAATGATCAACCCCTGTCGGACATGTCACATGCAGGTATTAGGGATGTCTCAGCCAATAACCTAACATCAAGATTATGACAACGCAAAAAAAAACAAAAACAAGAACCAAAAAAACAGGACTTAAAATTATATCTGCAGTTGAACAAAATACTTTGTCCTCTGTCAATCATTTCGGCATTTACGACAAAAACTCTTTTTCTCATTCAGCATCACAATAGAACCACATGCAAAGCGGAATTCAAAGTGGCGTGAGGCAAAGGCACTTGAATTTCCATATAAACTCAGGAACCTTGCTTTTTGCGGAACAAAGGACTTAATAAACCCGAAGACCGAGTCACTAGCAGTCAGCATATTTGCCTGAGTGGTGAAAATAAAGACCCTTCATGTTTGGCAATGTGGGGGCCTTTGCATATGATTTGTGTCTGAGCCGTGAGGAAAAGCACCACCTTGGATAGGGAGTAGCTTAGCTTGGCTTGGCTTGTGAGCCTTTCTACCAAAGCCTTGTGAGAACTATAAGGATGGCACATATTGCTAACACACACACAAACACACACGCACACGCACACGCACACACACACACACACACACACACACACACACGCACGCACGCATACGCATTACAGTACAAGAATAAGTGTGGTGTTTTATCCTGATGTTTTGTGCATGAAATTGTTCATGGCCTTTGTGAGCTTTGAGCATGGCTGTCAATGAGCACAGTCATCAAAACAGATAAAAATCCAATATAGCAAAACACAAATGTCATGTTTTAAGCATTGCCTCGTGTTCTCAGGATGTTTTCCTCAAAGACAATCCATTCACTATCAAGAATGAAGAGATGAGGCAAATGTTTAAACATGATATTAATGCATTGCAATGGTAAATATGGATTATACAGAAATGCATAATGTTTAACTGTACGGAATTACTTTTTGTGCATTTAATTTGTTGTGTCTCATCTAAATTAAAATTCAAATGTTTGAAGGAGTGTGACCAGCAAATGTTGAGGTCTACTTAATGGCTCTGTATTTTGTGATGTTAAGAGTGAACCCAACCATTTAGTTCCCGGAAAGTAATGCACTGTGGATACAACAAATGAACTGTGGGAATATGGGAAAGAAATGTTAACTGACTTAAATTGAAAGAGCAGAATTAGTCAATGCAAGAAGTCAAAAAAAACATTTATCAATTTTCAAATGATTTCCTAATCCTAGACCAATGTCAACATCATTCCACTGAAATTCTACTTACTTTATTATACAGTAACAAACGTAGCAGTTTTTCAGAATTACTTAACATTTAACAATAACGTTACAAGAATCCTGAGCGAACTGGGGTTCCTTGGTATTATGTCATAATCCCTTTTCATTTATTGTGCAACAGACCTATTCTTATTAATGTATAAAAAGGCAGACAAACCTAGGGGCCATTGAGAAGATGGTAACAGCAAAGTGAAAGAAAAGGGAAAAAAAAGAAAGAGAAAAAGGCTTCTTTAGTTAAAAGTGAGTTATGCTGATGATATGCTGACATTGCTACACTGTTTTCGGCTAACTCTGCCGGATTCCTGCCTGTTTCTCAGTTACTCCCTATGTCGGATGACAATATTATCTTACTACCCTGCTTAGATGTCCTGCAAGGATTATTATGACACAGAAAAACTGGCTGACGAATAGATAACTAGAATTAATCATCACCAAGACATTAGAAGAAGTAGCCACAATTAAAATATGTCTTGTCTCTTGAGTGATATATACCTTGCCACTCAGACTGAATGCACAACATACTTTCAAAATCATATATATATGTGTGTGTGTGTGTGTGTGTGTGTGTGTGTGTGTGTGTGTGTGTATATATATATTCTCTATTATCTATGGATATCAAGACGAGGTTTTGACCTCAAATGTAGTACAGTCAGTGGGATGCCACAGTCAAGACCTACATGTGCAGATTTCCACCAAAGCAAGCCTTTCAATTTATCTTCCCATTAAAAAAAACAAAAACAAACAAACATTGTAGTCCATCACACCTGACCATACATATATGCATTTGTGCTGTAGTTTTTCCTGACTGGCAGTCATTAAGGGTGCTAGCTTGATTGGCAAGTTTTTATAAGTGAAGGATAGAACATATGTGCTCTCATTCATTGCTGTTGCTGCTGCTGTCAAGATCTTTACACTGCAGGTCTCCTCCAGTGTAGTTGATGCCAGGGATTTTTCCCCCAAACCGGTCGACACACCAGCAGATTCCCCTCCTCCGACCACGAGAGGGCTTACACTAGAAGAGAACAGTGGCCAAAAAGTAGCAGGTGCAAGTTTTAAATGGGCGGATTTCTCCTCCTGCCATTTGTTGTTATTTATTCATCTAGATAATTAAATGTATGCAACTTAATTTAGACAAAAAAATAGCAGGTGATAGATTTCATGTATATGACTTGTCACTTAAATACAGTTTCAAACTAAGAATATCTAGAATTGTGAATCAAACAAATGCATTTTATGCAAACCATTATGCCTCTCTAATATTTCTTAAGACCTGTTAACCTTGTACATACGATGTTCACAGATATTTATCGACCCATTTTAAAATATATTGCCCTGCTTTAACTCAAGTCACTTGAGCAAAGTAATTTTAATACATAAATGGCTCTGCATGCAAGAATATAAATATTTTCAATAAAGCTTTTGAACATTTCTGTTCTATTTATGCTTTATTGGGAGGGCAATATGTTATAAAATGAAATGTTAAAAAGTGAAATAATAAATAATACAACTGTACCTGTTTGCGCTTGAAGAAACCCTTCTTGTCACAGTTGGGGATGTACAAGGAGAGAGCCAATACCCGAGAATCGTACTTCAAGTTCTGAATGAGATTGTCCAGTTTTCTCCTACAAGGCCCCTACCCACACAGACATAGGTATGCATGATGACAAATGCTTGCAGTTCTGAGGGTTAGTCGAAAATACCTGTTTAAGTTCACAAAATCATGTCTAAAAACAAATCTATCGGATAGAGAAAACAGCCCGATTAAGAAGGACTTTTCTTGATATTCATACCATGTCGTTTCATGTGAAACAGGCCTTGAAAAACATCTTAGCTGAATTGCCGGATTTGGTTCTTTTTTCCAAACTGAGAATGAAGTAGCAGGATGTGAATGAGATTTTTTCAATAGAAAATGTTCACTCGCCAATATTCAAGCCAAAACCTGGCACTGCTTTCAAAAAAGTGATCAAGTCTTTATAAAATATGACACAGAATTGAATGCAAAGAAAGATCATCACTTACAAACTCAGGCTCCAGCTTATCAAGGCTGTGTGGAGGGTCCAAGATGGCTGTTGGTCTATGTTTGGCCGACAGCATCTTGCGGTCCTTGGAATATTTAATTGCATGTGCTTTCAGACTGCTGATGGGGTCTCTTTCATATAAGGGTACCTTGGTTTGGGGCAGCTTAGACTCAGGGACGAAGGCACCATCATGGGATTCTGCATCTGACATAAGAGGCGAGATAGTGAGGGAGGATCAAGGTCACTTGTGAGCTTTGTTGTGACCAAATGTCCTCATATTCATTCTTCAATGTAATATCTACTTGAATTGTGAATGATTGTTTGATAAACATACCCAAACTCCTCATAATGGCGCTGATCAGGCATCACATTTTTACAATTAAACTGATATTTTTAATTCCGACATGTTGAAAATTTTAGCAATAACTTTGTTTGGGAAAAAAAACACAGATCGCAACACTTTGTTACACTACATGATATGAGATTGTGGTAGGACAATATTATAGCTACATCAGTCTGACCAAGATCTGTTTAATTATTATGATTACAGATTTCTAAAATGAAGACTTCTATGAAAAGCTGCTGTCTTTCATTGATGCATTGCTGCCGGGAGTGTTAAATATTCAAATAAAGGACAAAATTCAGCTTGCACGTTCTGCACATTTGATTAACACGTGTATCTTCCCCCAAAAAAGGGATGTATTACAAACAAAATAAGAATTTGCCCATAAATATACTTTTGATAAGTGGTTTCATATTCTAGATTGATAATTAAAGTTCCAAAGTGTAAGATGATGTTTCACAGTTGCCAAGATGTAATTACAGGATGCTGCAAAATGTATTTACTTTTGTGTGGGTCAGATTTCAGCAATTTGACTGTTTCTGATTACGCTCCTTCTTTCATTTTCTGTATTTTCTCTGGTAAGCTATTGAATTCCTACAGATCTTGTTGTTTACTTGTTTTAGAGAGAGTAGTGTTGTGAACAAGGCTGGCTAATTCAGAGGAATAATCACATTAGTAGTCACAGTACACAGCTTTTAATTTCAAGTGACAATGCAGAAAACTGACATCCATATAATTGTAGTATTTCTCCAGCAGCATTGACCTGAAGACCCAAAATTTTACATTTAAAAGTAAAACATGTATTAAGTGGGTCTTAAAAAGTCACTAATGCTTATTACATTTACAATCTTACTGATGCAGGATTAAGACTGACAATTCACCATTCAACACCCGAAGGAAAGGTCAAAACATGTTTTGCAAGTCTAGTCGAGCACTCTGTATCTGCTGAAGCATTGCTTAATTTTTTTTTATCAGCAATGGGGTAACATGATACAAAAAAGATTAAATGACCAAGTTTAATCATGTGTGGCAAAAGCTGCAGGTAGCTGGAGCCTGATTCATACAGGGCTATGATAAGACAAAGGCTGTATTCATCCAACTATGCAAAGAATTTAGAATAAGACAGAGGAAGCAGGAATTAAATAAGTTATTAGTTCACTTATTACAAACACCTTCATGTCCATGGAAGTTACAAAAGGTCCAGTGCATCAGAGAATTCTTTTCTGCTGCTTTCATGAAGAAACATCAGAACACAGTGAGAGATCCAACCTTGAAATGTTAAAAAGTTGGAAATAAACACCGGCTAATAGTTGAAATGTCGCATTTGTGATTATTTCACTGTGGCTGACAGATACTTATTTAGCATATATTTAGGCTGCTGGCCAGCTTCATACTGGATGTGTTGACACATGGGATAACACAGCCTACATTTTTGGCAAGGTAGGTTGCCAGTTTGGTGTATATGTAGACCAGGGTTTTACAAACTTTTATAGAAGGTGACCTAAATGAGATATTTAGTCTCTCCCTGGCACCCAGGCCCAAGACACCATGCTATTACAGTTGTCATGTGGCAAGCCACCAGAAACAGCCGTGGTCCATTTTAGGTCTGAGCCCCCTAAGAAACCCCTGCCTTCATGGATCTTTTATCTCTCCAAAAACAAAGCTCTCTGCTAAATTTTGAGGTGATGCGAAAACCTTATCATTTTGCCCCTGTTCTCTATCCCCCCCTAAACATCACCCTATCCAGTGTCCCACCCTCAACCAAGGTTGTATCGAGGCCAGAATGAGAGACTGAGATTTTGTTTCCCCAAACCATGTTAAACTACATGTAACCTATTGCTTTAACACGCACAAACCTTTTTATGTTCTAAGTCTTGGTTGCCCCCCTTCCACTGCTTTGTCATGCACTTATTTCAGTTTAATTTGGGCAGATTGCAAGTTCTACACATAAACCCATCCCTTTCTGCAATGACGTGATTGCTAAGCTACTAAGCTAACATGATGGTGAAACAAGGTCACCGCCGTGTTGCAAATTATGCTTAAAACCTCCTAAACACCTCCTCACCCCCACCCGACCAGGCTATGATGCTGAGGACAATGATGATGTCATCTCATCCACATAATGACAGTTTCTTAGAAAATACAAGAGATTCCTGCATTCAGTTTCCTGACAGAGATTTTTTTCTCTACAGAAAACACTAAGGCAGATCAGCATCATAAATCCAATTGAGTCCTCACTTGTTAATCCTTGTGCTAGTGTAATCTGACCTGTGCTGACTGGTCACATCTTTGGCAATTTTTTTTTCCCTTCTCAATTTTCCTTGTGTTGTGAGATGAGGTGATCCTGGAAAGCTGCAGGATTTAGTGAAATAAATCACATCTTCACTCATTTCCTTTTAAGTTTAATTGCCTTCTTCCTCGGTGAAATCAAAATGTGTAGGATTCTTGAAGTATTTCTAAATGTACTTGAATAGATAGAATATTGCTCTTCCACCCCATGATTGTCATTTCCATCTGCATAAAAGTGTATTCATGTAAACCCAGTCTTTAGCTCTAATTTATATCACTTAATTTTTTTTGTTTGTTTTTTTTACTGTGCATATGGGTTTTGTTTAATTTATGTGCTGGAAAAGTGCCTGGGAGAAGGATGTGGAGTTAATGGAGAAGCTGGCTCCCAGGCAGACAGACGGGGGATCAGCACTTATCCCACGCTCAGCCTGCATTCTGCTGAATCACTGCACAGCCTGTGCCTGCCTGCAGCGCTGATATGGAGGAAAGGAGAAGGAAGGGGGGATGCAGAAGAAGAGACCAGGGTGGGACTGACAAAAAGCGGTGAGCAGAGGATATAGTGTGGGAAAGGGAGGGAAGCGAACAAGAGATGAATAGCTGATTTTTGGTGACAACTGTTCTGAAGGTAGAGTTTTTCTGTAGCCAAGATACACTTTCATTGTGCAAATAAAGTATTTTTCGGTCCAGCGTAAGAGCTTATCTTAGGGCATTTTGAATGTGACTCTGATAAGCTGACTTCAGAATATTAGCTTCTTTCTTTCTTATCTCTGTCCTTTTGTTTCTGGGCTTCAGGCTAACATTACTTTGCCAGAAAAATTGCAGTTCCTTAGCTAAGCTCAAATTGGTTAAACATAGCCAGAGAGATTATTTATGTTTCTAGGGTCAATCTGCTCAACACGATAAATGCATTGTGTAGCAAAATAAGTTGAAAGACAAAATGGAAAGGGTAAAAGTTGAGGCGGAGACAATAGAAGCGATCGAGGGATAGTAGCCAGGCAGGGAAAGAGGAGAAGAGGCGGTCAGGTGGGAGAGAAAGGGGAGACACAAAAACAGTGTGGGAAAAGGCACAGGTGTTGGATGAAGAGAGGTTGAAGTGTGTGGCAAATATGACAAAGGCACAGCATAAAACATGGGGGGAAAAAGCGATGGGAAACTTATCAGGAATGGAAATAGGCTAAATATGATTTCACACCACTGGCGGAGAGCATGAAAGCCACAACTCGAACAGGGACTGTCCGCGAACTGCCATTCAGGGCCGCCACCAAGGAGCCTCACAAGGCACCACCTGTAATCTTCTCCCTTGTTTTATGTTGGGCTTGGGGCCCTGGGGCAATGGGCCACTCACACGAAACCTACTGATTTACGGCTTGCAGCCTCACAAGGGCTTTTCAAACTGAGATGACAGGTTGATCGGCACTCAGCACCAATTGTTGACATAGTTCATGGGGTCAGGCATGAGGAGGGGGGCTTTTGAGGCGTGTGCTTTGGTAATGACAGGTGTCAGCTCATCTTAAAGAGGGCTTTGGCTTGACCCACATCAGCCTAGGTGACTCCCAAGGAAGACCTCTCATTTCTCCCTCATTTTATTCTTCTTTTGAAAACCTAGCATCACTGATGGTGTTAATGTTTAACTCATTTTAAGCATAACCATTCTTTTTGGCATTGTTTGGTTCACATACTACTACCCTAACGTGGATCAGAGTAACATTTCATGTCATTGACATTGATCATTTTACAATAGATGATTGGATGCTTTTTGTTTTTCAAATACAGACCCGGGAGAGGAGACAGAAAGGCAAAATTTATGATGCCGGGTAGTATAAAAAAGGGAAAAAATAACTTAAAACTCTATTTGATATCTTTATACTTGATGTCTCTTTAACGTAGATATAGTAATCATATGTTTAGATATTTGAACTAACAATCATCAGAAATCTCTGATCTTCGAAATCATCAGAGATTGATTCTCTTCAAATTGTCTTTTTGGAAGAGCTTCCTTGATAAACCGTTGGCACTGATTATATCAGAGGTAAATCAAACCTAAATAAAGACATGCACATATATAGGTATTTTTGCACCGCATATTCAATTGCAAAATTTTAAACCCCCACGCAGGATTGCCCTTTGCGTGTTTTTTTTTTTTTTAAATCTAGGCAATGAAAAAAAGTGCATGTCAAAGCAAGAACCATTTGGATGTTCGGGCCTACCTTTGGACGGATGCATCAGTTTATACAACTTCTCGTTCCTGCACACCCCGCGGCCGTGCAGGAGTGCGTGCAGCGGCTTCTCCTCGCCGTTCTTGGGCAAGCAGCGGAGACCGTGCGTACACGGCCCGGTGTACACGCCGCACGCTTGGCCCTCTTCGAGTGCGCACGTCAGGCAACAGCCGCAGCCGGGCTCCTTAACCACCTGGCAGCCCACCGGCACCGGTGGACACATGGACTGGGCTTTCTGATCACACGGCTCGCACGGCACGTAGGACGAACCGCAGCCGGAAATGCTCAGCAGCGGAAGCAGCAGGAAGGAGACGCTCAGCGGCATGGTGCGTCTCTCCGTCTCTCTCTCTCTCTCTCTCTTTCTCCCTCTCTCTCTCTCTTCTCTGCCCCTGCCTTGCTCGCCCTCGCTTGTTGAATGTGCACGTCGTTGAGAGAAACCAGAAACGACTATCAACTAGATATTGCGTCGGAGCCTGGCTTTGCAGAGGATGTGCGTCCGAACATCAGGCGGGCGGATCTCTGCATCCACAGGTGCTTTGCGCGCTGAAGTCCACAATGTCACCGTATCCGATGTTTGCAATCCACGGTGCGGGCAGTCGAGCTTCCTACCACCGCTGCCCCTTTCCAACGTGCAGTCTCCGATAAAACACAATAGAAAATGATATATATCCACGCTCGCGTCCCCCCCGGTATGATGCTCTGTGCCGTTTACGCGCAGAGCGTTCGGCTCCAAATGAGGAAGAAAGCGCCCCGTTATGCCCTGTTGCTCTCTGTGTGGGTTATTTTACCCGCACGGTGTGTGAGCAGAATGTATAATCTGTGGCTTTGAGCTTGTCTTTTAAAAAAGAAACTGCCAGAGGCGAAGCCTATAACGATGGGTATGTCAAACAACGTTTGGAGGGGGAGGCGCACTTGTCAACTCTGTGCGCAATGATGCTGATTTCACAGGGCGGGTGCTGGCATGCCTCCAGATCTGCCAGATATGAGGCGATGTTACTGAAGGCGACTCAATAAGACCACCGCCCCCTCTATCTCTCTCTCTTTCTCTCTCTCTTTCTCTCTCTCTCAAGGGAACACTTGACTGCAAACTTTTTCTTGCGAATACTGCTGCTGTTATGGAGAGAACGTTAACTCATCAATAGCAGAAACGTGCTTCACCTCAAGAGTAACAACAAATAAAAAAATGCAACAACAATAGGTAGAACACAAAATACATAAAACAGGGGACAATTGATATTTACATGTGAAAATAGGTAGTTTTTTTTGAAGGTCTACTCTACAGCGGATCATCTGCAACAATCCCAAATCAAATCAATTGTAATATTGAGAATAAATCATGATCCCGGCTGTAGATATCCTTTTGTAATATTCTGACTTGACTTAATGTTGTTGTTTTTCTCCCATCGCTTTGATTACAAGTACAAGTATCAATTGTAAGAGTTATGTTTGTATATGTATATATAAAGGCATATATCTATAGGCAAACATATAGATACACACAGGCACACATACACACACACACACACACACACACATGCAAACCTGCATTTACAGCATTGTTCACACACCAGTTATCTGATATTGAAATATAAGTGACTTTTGAGTTTAAGACACAGCTTCAATGTTTAATCGAAAACAGAAAGTGTAACAAGATTCACAATTCCTGGAACCACATAAAAAAAAAGCCATATTTTAGTACCATAATAACTCAAATAATTTTATGGTCTTAAGTCCAATTACAATTTTTTTTTCCAAAACTTGAAGGGATTAAATGCTGTCAAAGTACTGCAATAAGATGCAGAGGAAACACTAGTCTTCTTGATTTACTCTGGATATAGTTTTTTCTGATGATTTTTTTTTTATTATTATGATTATGGTGATGATGGAGATAATGATGATGATTATCATATCATTACTACACTTATTTCTTTTTTCAGCAGCGCTTTCAAGAATGGTAATATTTGCATGATGTTTCCTGGAATAAATATGAACAACTTTTTCTCTTCCTCCTAATTCCAATGGGAAATTTTAATGTTGCTCCCCTTCCAAGTGGATGTGATACCGTGTTGATCCACTGCAGTTCATGATGTTGTGGTTGAAGTGTGTACAAGATAAGCATACTTGCTGATCCACTAAAAGAAAACCCCCTCTGACCTCAGAAACATGTTGTAATGGTTTGAATGTCTATGGAAAAACCTACAAACAGTAAAACTTCCAGGCCCAGATCACTAGCAAAATCCTTGAAAGAGGCAATTTGAGTACTTGTGTTCACCACAAACATGGTTTTACTGTTCCTTACTGTTCCCTTGAGGATCTGCCAGATGGATAGATGGACCCCAGAACACTCTCCTGTGTTTCTAAGAAATAATGGCATGAAATTGAGAATTCAGATTGGGAAAATAGAAATAGAAATTGAGTACATTGCAGACCATTTGTAATTCTCTCTCGATGTATAGGGATTCTGTTGTTTTACAAAGTACTGTAGCTTTCAAATAGTTGTATGATACTGTCTTATCCGTATCAAACCTATGCTCCACAGATCTGGATTACGGCTCACTATGAAATAGTCCAGAATGAGGGAAACTGACTCACTGAGGTCAAAATCCAGTAAGATAAATGGTCACATTTCATGTACAAACTGTTCATAATTATCTTAATGTTTTGGTAAATACAATATTTCTGAGGGTTGCTACTGGTCAGCATGTTTTTGTTTTCAGTAAACACTGTCCCAGCAGAATTTAAGATTAATTAAACTTTTAGCCCTTATCTTTTCTTTCACTTTTTCATTGAAGGTATGCACAACCCTTTTTTACTTGTTATATAGTATGCCTCTTTGTCACATTGTTGATTGTCTTGATTTACCAGTGTAAGTGGAATTGCGTTACTCCGCAGTCACATAAACCTAAATTTCAAATGTTTGCAGGGCCACTCTATACTGACACTGACCTTTCAAAACCCTCACTGATCAAACCTTCATTTGCTTCTTGTGTCTGGTTTCACCTGAGCCCCCTTGTGAAACTTTGTTGACAATCTCTTTTCAGATCCTCTGACCCGTGTTTACTTTTTGCCCTTGACCTTTGCTCTGCATCAGGTGTCACATGACATCACCTGTGGTGAAAAGGTCAGCTCACCTCTACATCTTCCATTTGCCTCATGTATCTTTACAGAAACTGTGAAAGAAGGCTATTAATATTTCAACCTGTGTGAGACATCTGTCTTTCTTAGAAACACAAAAAGATCTCCTAAAGACCATCGCAGGACTCTGCTGGGCATTATGAATCATAAAAGAATGGCAAATTGGCATCACTAATATGTCTGCACGTGATTGTTTATTTCAGCCCTTGTACGTGAAGGAGTTGTGGTCCAAGCGCTGTTGGGGTTCATAATCTTCATTTTTGCATCTGTTCAGTTTGGACTTACTGTCTGTTAGTATATGTGGTCCAGTGATTTTGAAAAGAGCCAATGGTTTTTGAGATTTCCTGATGTTTAATGCCAGGTCTGACAGAGGGTGTGTGACTCTGTATTTGCAAGCAGACACCGTTTCAAGCACAGTTCTTAAGTGGTTAAGTGTGCATTCCATACAAAATTCATGGACTGTAAACACAACAGCGCTGGATATATGTGTATAAATACAAAATGTGTACATGTTGGAACATGAGGGTTGCTACTGAGAGCCTTGAGGTAGTTGTTGTTTGTTTATAGTCTGTAGTGTATACAGCAATCTCATTTGAGTGATTCTGGCTAAATTTAGGCTTTTGAAATTGTTTAAATACAAATGATCTTCATGTAAACTGGTTATTGTGATGAGTATCTGATCATGAGAATGCCGACTCAATTCATACATTCATATTCTGAGTTGGACACTAATGAGTGACTCAAAAGAGAGGAATCCCAGACTGCATTATTTCATAATGGATAGTTTGCCGATTAACATAGGTAATTGTCTACAAACAATAAGCCAAACAATCAAACAAACAATCTTTCTTAAAAAGCTTAATGTAGTCAAAATTACCATGTGCTCCAAGTGAACTGAGATAGTAATTTACTCAACAAAACCGAAGACCAAAAACGCACAGCTAAATCAATATCATCAAAGCAGGATGAAATGATCTTGTCCGATATGTTCTTTGTTTACAAATATTTGCTAAATGTAGCTAAGAAATACCATGACTGACAAAAAATAATAAAAGATATAAAAATCATTAGTTACAGTTGTGTGGAAGTATTGTGGAAACAATGGCAGTTACAGTTACTTTAACTTGATACTGGTCAAGATGTTTTTCCTGGATTAATAACTTCAGCTGTGGGCCAGAATGAAAGGAAAGGTATACAAGACAGTGGTGAGACCAGCGATGTTGAATGGTTTGGAGACAATGGCATTGAAGAAAAGACAGGAAGCAGAGCTGGAGGTAGCAGAGATGAAGATGTTGAGGTTCTCTTTGGGAGTGACGAGGATGGATAGGATCAGGAATGAGTCCATCAGAGGGACAGCACTTGTTAGATGTTTTGGAGAGGAGGTCAGAGAAGCCAGACTGAGATGGTTCGGCCGTATACAAAGGAGGGGTCGTGAATATATTGATAGACAGATGCTGGAATTGGAGATCCAGGGCAGGAGGTCTAGAGGAAGACCGAAGAGAAGATTTATGGACATAGTGAGAGAGGGCATGAAGCTAGTTGGTGTGAGAGAGGGGGATACAGAAAATAGGGTTGGATGGAGAAGGTTGATTCGCTGTGGCGACCCCTGAAGCGAAAAGCCGAAAGGAAAAAAAGAAGAAGAAGAACTTCAGCTGTGGATTATTGGTTTCGGCTTTCCTTACACTTATTCGAAACTTTGGCTATGCATTGTGACAAAACTAACATATCATTGTGCACTTAAATTCAACTCCTCCCTCTTTACAATTCAAGATTTAATGAATTGAAGAAAGAACAATGGCTATCATTTCACAGCAAAGTCCTCAGCAACCAAAATGTTCATGTTTTTTATGCTCTGTGTTTTTTCATTTAATAGGTACCTGCATATGAATGGCCGCACCTTCTTTGAATGGGATTAATTGTGTGTATTCAGCATGCCTCTCTTAAACTAAAAACACTTAGGTAAGGTTTTAGTTTGCAGCTTTGTTTTTTTCTGTTTGTTGATTATGAATAGTTTCTGTCCGGAGGGTTCCCTATGCAAGGAGATAGTAATAATCTGTAAAAAAAAAATGCTGGATTAAATGAAGAAAAAATAAAAATAAATGTGTTCACTTCACATAATTTGGGCTTGTTGAATGACGTTACGGGTGTAATGGTGCTGTTTTATGTGTATGTCTCTTGGAAAATAACCCTTTTTCCTCTCTTTTCCTGGATAGGTTGTTTTACATTTGTCACACGCTTCTCTGAAGACAGTGGATTAATGTTGAAAAGAAAAAAGGGGGTTGGGGAGCAATTTTCAATCCAGTCAAATATGTAACCTAATATGTCGTTTTTTCAGAGTTGAATTTGCAAATAAAAGAGAAAAGGGCTATTGGCATTGGCGGAAGTCTGAGTGTACCTCTAGTATAACAGAGTGAATTGTTGATCTTTATCAGCCTGTAAAGTCATGGAATGAATAACCTGGTAAAAGCTTTAAGTAAATGAGAAACATGCAGAACTTTATCATCTTCAAATCTAAATCTTTTTTCAGTCAAGCACTTAATCTTACATTTTATTATCTTTATCCCTAAACCTGCACACCGGAACTTGGTGGGGCTGGACTTAATCCCAGTCGGTACTGGGTGAAACACAAAGTATAACCATTCACTCTCATTCCCACCTTTGATCAATCTTCAGTTTTCAGTTAACCTTCAAAGTTCTTCTGGTCTGTGGAACAAAGCCAGTCATATTGGAATGAAACATTCAAACTCCACACTGAAAGGCTTAATTTGGCCTTGAGCCCAGGAAATTCTCTCTGCAAGAAATGACTGCTGACCACGGCACCAACACCCGATTTTGGGAATGGCTAAAAAATGAGAAAAAATAAAAAATACAAAAAAATAACAATTATCTGCTCCATGTCATCCACAGAGGAGGTTGTATAAGGTTTAGTAGTCCACAATATACAACCTAAATGAAACTGAAATAAAACAATTCAAAGCTTTCAACTAAAGTCAACAGTGAACATTTCTCAAATATAATGAGTTGTGAAAGGGGATGCATCCATACTCCTTGTGTGGGGTTATCTAAGCTGTGGTTTTAGTCCAAAGGTGTTGAACATCTCTGTTCATATATTGGAAATGAGGACCTAAAATGCCGTAGAGATAATTGTAGCATTTCAGGATAATGGATTTGGCAAAGAATAGTGTGTCCAGTTGCTTAGGTAGCAGAGCTAGAGTTGTAAAAAAGAAACAGTGCAAGGACCTCACTCCAATCAGTTTACTAAATTTTTGTCCAAGTTTCCAGATACCTTTGAGATACACGTGGTGAACTGAGAGATAAGTGGAATTGCATCCATGAACAGAAAGCTTGTGGGAATCAAACGCACAAATTCACCAACCAAATTATGTCATGCTGCTCACATTTGGACACTCCCATCCCTGCTGTTTTGGTCTGCCTCAGCTACCTGAGCAGCAATGCATGAAAAATGGGCGGTAGGCAAAGAAAGATGTAGGTACATGTTTGTGTAGACAGACTTGTGACAAAACTGCCAACAGTTAAAGGGTCACTAAGGTTCTAACCCCTAAACACCTACCCTTTTCACTCTCAAGTTGTGCTACAGGGTGATAACAAGATTTTCAAAGAAATACAAGGAATGTGAAATGTTAATTGTTTCATTGAGAATAGGCCAATAATCATTACCACAACTATTGGGTGAGGATTCATTTTTCATTCTGATAACCAGGAAGGAAAGGCTTCATTTTCATGACTAGACTTGACAGAGAAGTACATTTCATGTGTTTTGGTGGTAAAACGGTTAGGTTGTCATGGCCTGTTCATTATTGATATGAAGTTTTACGAACCAGATGTCCATCAGCACTGCGCAAAGATATGAAACGAGACCATTTAAAAATATGTTTGTTGCTAAAATGCAGCAATTTGCTTCATTTATGTACACCTTTAAAGTGAGAGTTTTAAAAGTAATCAATTTTGGGCTATTATATTCTAATTCCTTCATTTTCTCCAGCCATTGTTCCTCTGCCTTTGTCTGCAATTTGGCTTTCATATCCTGACCTACTTTGCTATCTGTCAAAAGACAGCGATGCTGCTGACTGCACTTGGCTATGGAAAGTGATGACAGCGGCCGAACTCAATTTGCGCCACGTCTTTACTTAGAAAATTATCGAAAGCAGCCGAAAGAGGAAAGCCTATGCACAAAATGGTTCAAACCTCCGATACAATCTATGGGAAACAGTAGCCGAGTGTTTGTCTCCAAAGGAGGGTCTTCAGGTTAATGTGCTGCATTACAAGAGAGTCATGAGAGGGAGAAGAATGCCAGACAATGGAGAAATCTTTTTGAAAGTGATACTTTGAAAGCTTGAAAGTTGAATGTGTGATGGATCAGCGTACTGAATCCATTCAGGTAATAAATCAAACTAGAAGTAAGCCAGTGTATATACAGTGCATATATATAAATATATATATATATATATATATACATATATTCACACACACACATACGCACAGTACAAAATCTGTTCAACCTCGTGCTGGGATAAGGTTGGGTGAAGCGTTTTAGCTCAATGAAAAAAAGCTTGTTTTTGTACAGAAAGCTTGATAAACATTTGTATCAACCCTGCCAAAATACAGAATATACCTACATACTGCTTGCTAGATCTCTTCCAACCCGAGTGTTGGGAGCTGAATTGAAAAGTCATCAGTCACACCGCGTTTTTATTATAAATGTCCATTGTTGTTGGTTTTTCGATGCTGTCATGATCTTAAGTAGCTAGTTAAATGTTCCCAGATCACTCGGGTTCCTATAAAATAAGCCACTGAGTAGTTTGTCTTTGTTTTGCATCTCATAATTATATTTTTCCCATCATACATGCTGATAGGAATGTTTCTCTATCTGCCTCTAATTCTCTACACCTTTTTGTCTGCTCTTGCAGTTGCAGTATACAAAAATTTTAGTACCTGGATTAAGACCCTGAGCCTGTAATTTTTCAATGTAATGCTAAAATGCAATGGTTAATAGATTATTTAGATACTATCAGATTCATAGTCAACAATATTTTTTCTTTAATAAACAGAATATCATGAAATTATTTTTATAAGGAAAACATCATCAATCTCTGACTGGGCTTTGGGAAGTAGTGATTTTTTTCTATAAGTTACCTGTTGTGTTGGAGACCAAGTATCTAATTGATTAATCAAGAAAACAATAACTTTTAATTGTTTATATAAATATTTCAAGCACATGTTTAGGTAATCAATTTATTAATAAAAAAAAAAGTTTGGGAATATACAGTAGATTATGTTAATCTTATTTTTTCTACAATTTTGCAAAGTTCAATGTTTTGGTTTTTCATGTTCCCTAGTCCTACATTTGTGCTAATTTAAGTGCCAATAGTCCAAAGGTGGGCTACAAGAATGAAGAGTGGAAAATGCTGGTTTCTTATTATTAGAATAGATTTCAAGTGCCAGCTGAAATCCACTCAGTATGAAACCAACACCAAGAACAAAATTTGCATCTTAAGAATGAGTCAACATGGCACAAGTGCTAATTTAGCAACAGTGTGCCATCCACTGTAGATCTGCAGATGACTGGCCCGTGTGACTGATGTGCGCCATATGACAGAGCTTACTGTAAAAAAAGCAAAGCAGAGTAAACCACCAAAAATGTGCTGAGGCAGCATGCTTTGCCCTCCCCCATACACAGTCTCACACAGAGATATAGTCAAATCCCAGAATACAGCAAGCACTTGAGTTTCAGGCACAAGTTGATGAGTCCAGTATGAATTAATGGAGCCTAAATCTTAGCTAAATGTGAACTGCAGTTGTTGCTCATGGACCATGACATCTGTGTTTCCTTCAAAGACCGTTCCATTAACATTTCTTGGAAATTCATGAATAAGATTTATGGTACGACTATAGTAGGTTGAGTAACTATTCAACTTTAACCAAAAGACATTTGTATGAGAGCAAGTATTTATGTATAGATACATATATTATACTTTTGGCCTATTTTTTAAGGAATCCTTTGGGAGCAGATGTATTTCATTTATTCTGGCAGCATCAGTCACAGTGTTTAGACATATTAGATGACAATCTGAGCAATTATCATGAGCAGCAATCCTTCTGAGCATCATCTACTTATGATGAAGGCCAAATTTCAGTACAATATATATATTCTGCTCGAGGCCATGCTGTGATATTTATATTTTAGCTGTGGGAAATGTTTGCAATAGAATCCAAAAAAATAGAAATGTATTGTTTACAGAAGAGAGGACAACATGAACTCACATCTAGTTTATTCCTTCAAATTCAGATTCACAAACATGCACGGCTTGCAGAGGACTTTTAAATCTATGATAAGGAAACTTGCTGTCACCAACACCAAAGTACACATCTGGAAGCTTATGTTTGGGAAATGTAAACCGCAAATCAGCAGAGTGCAAAACTGTAGCCTTTGGTAAAAAGAGGAAAAACAACCAGAAGCAGGTGTTTTGGGGGTCTGGAGCCTACGTGGTTTGGTAACAGAGGAGGATTCTAGTAAGCAGTACGTGAGATGGCCGATTGGCTGAAACACTCCCAGCACATCTGTGTGGCCCTGGCCACTGTGGATTGGACACAGGCAGATCATTGGATCCAGATGTTGGAAAAATTTTGGTAGACCTGTGCCATGGCGCTCCTATTCAAAGAACAAATGTTTTTTTTTAATGATTTTGTGGAACCTGAATATTCAAATCTGTCTTCAAATAATTTGTCTTGTGCAATGTGAGCTGCATGTAGATGGCCTCCACTGAAGACAAATTGTATCTTTCTCGCCGTGGGAAACAGCCAGGATTCAATCCATAACAAGAATGTTTACATGCTGAGAGAAGTTCAAAGAACACCTTAACTCTTTTTAGAAATCCCTGTTTCTTGTATTCCATATTCAAAAGACAACATTTAATCTAATGTGTTTTTGCTGAGGTCTGCCTTGTGCACATTAGAGTTTAATTTGGGCTGCTTTGAGGTCAGATTCACTCATCCCAACAACTGGGGGAGGAGGTGGCCCGACCATCTGGAAGCCCTGGAAAAGTCCAGAATGTGTCGCCGGCCTAGCTTCATGGCTCGGTGATCTTAAGAATTTTTTCTTCTAATCAGATAAATGCATGAGGTGAAAGACAATATTCTGCGTTTCTACACATTAGTCATTTGCAGCAAGGTGGCAGTGACACAGAAGACCAGGTGAGGTGAAAGAAAACCCCCTTCAATATCCATTTATCCATTCAAATTACACAGTAAAGAACCAACGGGGAAAAGCAAAATGATCAACTATTCAGTCAAATGAAAACCTAATTTCCATATTCAGTGTTTTTATTTGGTGGTATGGATCTGTTCCGAGACCTCCCTGTCCTTCAATGAGCACACATGGAGGTAGGCAAGGCAGCAACAAAGACCACCCATAGGGCACAGAGTATAGGTGACAATGATTAACTCTGATAGGATGGAAAGAAGACTGGGAGGTATATAAGCTGAAAAGCAACTTCCAGAGGAAGCAATGATAGATAGACTAAACTAGTTTCATACAATACACCTTGTATAATTTTTTTACTGATGGAGTCCAAGACTTGGCCATACAAGCTTAATTTACAAAAGGACATAATGGATTGTTAGCAGTAATGGTCTGACTTTAATCAGCTGATCAACAGCTACAAGAAAATTGTGGCCTGAAATTCCATTGTATAGATAGAAGAACTCAACGACCCCATGCAACGGTCAATGTAAAATATAACTGCCAAGTCGTGTGACTAAGATTCATATTTGGAGCCTGAAATGGTTGATTGGGCTCTCAAGGTATGGTAACAAACCGAAATATTAGTTTTTTAAAACAATAAAAAAATGACTTACAAAAGTAACTGGAATGAGGACTAAATTATATGAAGACTGCTAGTGCAAGGCAAAAAAACAAACAGCAAGACAAACCAATCTGCCATATCCTGTTACATTGCCATTGCAAACCAGAAAAGCATCCACTAACTTTTGAATTATATCCACTGTCTTTCCTCGGAAGTTTCCAGCTACATCTTTGGCTCAGCAAGTGAACGTATAGAACATTTACTGAAACATATATTCATCATTGGGTGTTTCTGCGTTAAACAGTTGTTCATAAACAAATTCAGATCAGAGGTCATGATGGACTTTGACTTTCAAAGCTCCAGTGTGCAAAGAGGAAACCCATTTCTTGGAAATCAGGAATTTGGCATCCAAGCTGCAGTCATTCAAAAATGCTTTCTATGAATTTGCGGTTTCCTCTGGTCTGCAGTGGGGTATGCAAGAGTTCTCCTGTGAATAGGCCTAGAAGGATGGATTTGGCAAGATGAGTCTCTCGGAGGAACCGTTTTGATTTAGTGCGGCTTCAGCCCTTGTTATTGCCTGAACAGTCACAGCAGCCTTGTTGCTTTCCCAATGTCATTGCTGCTCAATGCATTGAGTAATGGTGGGTTTTGAAAAGGGTATTTCCCAGAAGTCAACCTGTGGTTTTTGGGGTCAGCGTGTCTTGCAAAAGCTAAACTAACTCCTACTGGCTTCACTTGTTTCTCTTGTCCACAATTTGAGACAGTATATCTCAACAAAAGCCAGATGATTGTTTCCTCCACTTACCATCCACATTTTTAGACAGGTTACTGACAGGATCAAGAATTCGCAAATACACATGCAGAGGTGCCTTTCCTCAAGGATGATTCTGAGAAACCTTGACTTACTGTGTCCCTAAATAATTATGTGTTTCTTTCTCTGTTTTTTGGAAAAAAGTACATTCAATTTTACATGTGACGGTCAATGTTGAAATACAACTGTCAAGTCATATGACCAAAATGGTATTTGGGGCATGACAGGGTTGATTGGGTTCTCGAGGTGTGGTTAGAACAATTGTGGAGGTTGTCATTGCCTGCAGTGGTGGGGCCCCCTGCATGCTTGCACGCATGCTCACACACATACACACACAAAGAGAATATTGGCGGTCAGGTTTCAGCGCCATGCTTTGGTTGACATTTAATCTCCTCTCTCTGATTCATCTTCTTGCATGTGCATGTTTGTATGTGAGCTGAAACCCTAACCATGTCAAGGCATTTATTGTGCTTTTCCTTGGGCTCTTTACTCTTTTTTTTTCCACATTTGTGCCAAACTAGAAGATGTGTCAACTCAAAGACAGGATTGTGCTCTGTTTTATATTTTTATCTCTCATACTTTGACAAACAAGCTTTCAATATTGCACCATGCACTGCATGCTCCGTCTTTCATTGGGATTAAGCGATCATCACCAGGTGTGTTGTCGAGGTACCAACTAATACTGTACATCACACACTTTAATTTCTTCAACAAAACATAATAATATCAAGTTTTGAAACAAACTGTTCCTGATTCCTGCACAGAAAAGGACTCCAGGGTAAGGTTGAGGGAGCCAATTATAAGAAAAGCGAGGAATAAACAAAGTTTGTGAAACGAGAATGCTTTTCTAAGTTATGTAAATATTTAAGTCTTGGAGAGAGAGGGGGTGTTCGAAAGACTTGTTTGTTTCTCACTTGTTCATTTTCATTTCATTTTCACTCATTATTCACTTGTCCCTTTTTCATTCGTCTGCGGTTCATTTCGGCCGGGGTAAAGACTGCAGTTGCTCCCTGACCAAGCTGCTGTCACACTTTGCCAGGGTCTGTTTGAGGTATGAACGTGCTCTAACCTCCGTCTGACCCGACTACTGGATGTATTGCGTGATGTTGGACCAAACCGTTTAAAGGTTAAGATGTCACATCTACTCTCCTCTTGATCCAACTCTAGGGCGCACATTTTCTCACGTGTTTACAAGACAGTGCCTTAAAAGGAATTCTAATGTGCCCTCTTGTTTGCTTATTTTAGTTTGATAATTTGCTAAAAAGATGACCAAAGTGGTATAAACACTGCCAGTTGATTCTGAATGTCAATAGCTCTTCCCAGAAAAATGCATTTTTCCTATCTGCCTGCATCCAGCCCATTATATTTTTTATTATCATAGGATGCAGAGCTTCCATTGGGCTCTCTATGTTTTGGTTTCCTCAAAAAATTCCCACGGGAAACTACATTAATCAGATTTGTAAAAGGGATTGCTGTTTTGATTTTATGAAAAGTATACCATTTTGTATGTTTGTTTTCTGAAATATGACTGATTGTCAAGTTGTCTAATTAACAAGATAAACATGTTCCCCATCAAAATGTGAAAATGTCTATTGTTTTTTACAGGATGACTCTGGTTCCAACTAAAACTTTTATGTGTTGCTCTCATTTAATTTTTGAAAACTGTGACATTTGGAATGGCCCAACCCAGTTGCTAGAATAAAATGTCGCCTTGGGCTTCCTCTGCAAGCAACAAGTAAATATAATTTTAAAGTTTGTGAAATGTTGGCAAATCACATTGTATGACAGACAGCAGATCATGTTCAATTAATTGTGCTCCAGAAAAATAAAGCTTAAGGCTGTCATCACAACCATAAACATCTGATAGATTTAAAAAAACACAGGATTAGAAACCTTTGACAATAATGACTTGGCAAAGTGACAACCTAAATGCAGGACTATTGGTAAGGTAAAGTAACAACAAAATAATCTTTCATGAAGTGAAAAGAAAAATCTCTGAATGAGGGAACGTTACCATGCATGGAAGTCAAAAAATCTGAACCTTTAAGCAAAATAACAAGTAAACAATTTCTGAAAACGTGTAAAGGTTAATTCTTCATAGAGGAACATCATCACCATACATAGGAATCACAAATCCAAAAGTCAATAGACCTGACTCTGGCGTGGAGCTGGGGGATGGGAACAAGTGGATACAATCAAGACCGACCTGAGGAGGAGGAACAGGTGTGGACAATCACAGCTTCCTGGTCTTGACAAACCTTGTGGCCTCAGTCAAAGTAAAAATTTTGGGTACTAAGGTTTTTTGGACCCATTCACAGCCCTACATTCCTTGATTGAGCGTTTCCATTTTATTGCATACCTTGCTGTTGTAATTTGCAATACAGAGACACTTCAAGATGGCCAGTGGTGTCACTTTAAGAAGAATGTTTCTGTGAGTCGAAACATATCCTAGTAATGATATTTTGACCTTATTCAAGATGGTATTTTTTCATGGTTTTTGTGAAATTTAAAAAGACTAGACTTTATTATTAACTAATGAACTTACTTTATTATTATTTGTAACTTAATAAAAATCTGAGTTAGAGACCCATTGAGTGCACAATCAAATAAAATGCTTTATAACAAGCCTTAATTCACTTATTGTTTGAAAATCAAAAATGTGTTTTGACATTTTATATAGTGAGTAGTGTTGTTCATTTTTGAAAGTTTTCTCAAAAAAATTTAAATATTATGAATCTAATTTATTTTTTTCTTTACAGCTTAAATCATGTTGAAAAACTCAAGATTCTTTCTGAAAATCCAAATGTTGAATTGGAAAACTCATCCAATTGCATATTAGGCAGTTTTCTTTGGAAATTCAAAAACATTGTTTTGTATTTCAAATGTTCTGTGGAGGAGTCAAAAGGTTTGTTTGTGAACATTTCATCTGCATATTTACTTTCAAATCTGCAGCAAACAGTGAATCCCAGCAATTCCTTTCCCTCCCTGTGTCTGGATATAATTTGATCAATAGTGTATGCCCTGCCTCAGTCTCACATAGTCAGAAACTGACTATTTCTGCCACCTGTGCAACAGAATAAAGTACCATTGTTTACAACTAAGTCCTGACATGTTTGGGGCGGAATAATTTGATTCAATAGTTGAATTATTTGTGAAATTTGCTGGCAAGATTATGGATTCACACCTCACTGCAACTGCCAATCAAGTAATAAATGTGTCAGGTGTGAGTGCTCATAAAGCAATAACCTCACTTTTGTCATTTTTAAGAGCAGCGTGCAAAAGGAAGGTATAATTTGACTTGCAGATAAATGTGAGTCAAATCATGAGAAAATCTGACTTTTGTTAGAGGTTAAGTCAGACATTTAATGTAAAAACAAATGGAACATTTGTTTTTTTCTTGATGCTTTTGCAGATGTTTATATCTATTGCATTCCTACCCTTGGAAAATGGATAAACAATAAAGATGACTGTTGTTTTCAGTGTCCAAAACTCAAAATGATAAATGATCCCCCATGTTTTCCAGGCTTTTGTAAACACTGGTACACTAGTTTGACACCCTTCGAGGTGAATTGTTTTTGACAGGGTTGCCCTGTTTATAATGGTCTGTCAGTTTGTAAAGATCTGTGTACAACCCACCTTTCTGCTTTTTCTTTTTCTAAGATATTTGTTCAAGTTACATCAGCATGTCCACAAATCAACCACTCCAGAAATTCTGCTTTTGTCAGTGTCCTTGGGGCTTTTGCATATCGTGGCAAAGTGAGAGGCCAAGAGGACCAGCATGATAAAGGGACAAGAGAAGAAAAGTTTCCGTGACCATTGCAGATTCTTATCAGATGTGCTGAGCTTGTCAGTTCTGCATTCTTAGATGCTGAGATGCTCAGATGATACACCGATGGGAATCATTGTAATATGCATGATGAACAATGTCTCCTGCAACAAAAAACAAAGCTAACACACATACACACAGGCACACACACGTACACACAACAGAACAATCTCTCTTCTGTCTGCTGTTGACTCATCTTTGCCTATCTGTTAAGATTTGTACCGGATCCAAGCAACAAATTAGCTTCCAAAATTCAGCTGGATTGGAGATGTTTGCGATCTCTGAGGCGCTGTGAGAGTCATTTGCAGGATATTCAATACAGTATCAGCCTGGAATGAGTCAGAGCATGTTGTGTTTTGCACAGAAACACAGAAACAGTGAGTGAGCATACATATTCTCCTGCCTGCTGTTTCTGAAAGACACACACAAACACACATGCATGCAGGCGTACTCACACATGCACACACACATACACAGAAGTTTAGGGTTTCAAGTGCTTTGATGATCAGGTTTTTAAAGAAAGACATTTTCAGCAAATATATTTTTTGACAAAAAGTATAATATGTGAGGGGAAGGGACAATAGTGAACAAAGTTGAAATCGGAGCACGCACAGCTCAGGGCTATCTCCAAAAATATACTAGCCCAAAAATGTAACCTAATAGCTCTCATTTTGGGCTGTCCTGGTCCACCTCTTGTTTTGAAATTAAAAAAAGCAACTAATCCTAGTTGTAATCAGAAATATGCCAAACGTCTTGGAATGCTCAATTTGCTTCTTAGCTCAATTTGCATAGCCTTCTTGTTGTGACCAAAATGCACCATTATGATTATTTAAGTGTCAAAGTTTTCTTCATGATTCCCTAGAGAGGAATTGGTTTTCAGAAATTATGTACATGAAATCAGTATACCAAAAGATGATGACACAACAGTTTTCGATTTTTAATTCAAAATGAAGTTGGAATTCTAACTAATTACTAACTTACCAATTAACCTTGATGAAGTATATAATTATCAGGAGTTAAAATGTGCCAGAGAGAGGAAGGCTTGCAGCCAGAGTTTAATTTACCATTAAGAAAACCAATAGTGCTTTGGGGGGGAAAAAAAAGAATGGAATTAGTTATGTCTTTAAAAGAGGTTCCCTGAAATAATGGCCTACAGAGTGGACGCTCCTTGCAGTACCAATAAACCACTTTCATTCATCTGGACCTGTATGCTGTAAATGTCCAAAAACTTGGCCTGATGTCCGTAAAATCTTGCAGACCACTTTAGCGTACATTTAGAACTGTCCCCGATAGGTTTTCCTAAACCAAGCATTATATTGAAAAACAAAAAATCTTTTAATTACATTTTTGTTAAAAAAAATAAAAGCAGAACAAATCAAAAAATCACCCTAAAGTTGAAAAACTCTATCCCTGGGAGTTTGACCAACTGGAATTAGGCCAACACAGACAAATAGCTGGCACAAAAGCTAAAGAAGATTATGAATCCACCAAATATGACAAAGGATATATTCTCTCACCCTAACAGCTTTACAAATGTGTTGTGTAACTGTAAAAGACAGTTGCTACATATTGACCAGAATGTTTCTGTTACAGAAATAAGGTTTTAAGCCAATTCCCCTCTCTGTACATTTATGGCTACAAGATATATTCATATTTTTCATGGCAAATTGCCTGTTTACCGGTAACTTTATATTTATGAAATGTAATATTGGTAATCTTTGATTTTGTCAACTGAAAGTTAGTTGGTGTGAGAGAAGAGAATACAGAGAATAGGGTTGAGTGGAGGAGGTCGATTCGCTGTGGCAACACCTGAAGGAGTAGCCAAAAGGAAAAAAAAGAACTATTGGTAATTATAATTGCACTCAAACAACATGCATTCAGTGTAATAATGATACGCTGAATGCATGTTTTCCTTTGTAATGACAAAAAGAGCGTTCGAATGTGAAAAAAAAGAAAACATCACAACAGCATCACAAATTGAAAACAGCTTACAAGCAAAAAGGACATGCTCCTTTACAAAGCCATTGACTCCCTTTTGCATTCTTAGTCGGTGTAAAGATTATATAAATACATCCTTTTCAGATCACTGGGAGCAAATGGCAACATGTTGTGACTGAAATGGGAATATGGTCAGTTTCTTGACAGCGCAGCTGTATGGAGTCATGGCTAATATGAACATGAATCTTGTTTTCATCTCATCCATAGGGTTTCAGACAGGTTCACATAATGCTCAGTGAATGGATGTGAAAGAAGATTAGTCATGAGATAAATAAAGTTGAACAGACAAAAACACATGGTACCTGCTCAAATGTCATTCTGAAGTATTAGGGATTTTTTTTCTGAGAGTTTATCCGTTTTTCCCTTTCCCTTTCTGAAAGCATACCTCTTCCATGCATTTCAACCAGTCTGGGGTTTGTCAAACAACCGAATTAGGTTACTTCTGCTCAAAGGTTTGGTATTGCTGGGTCAAATAATTTAGCGGGACCTGATTACGGATAAGCGGCGGAAGATGGATGGATGGATGGATGGATGGATCATTTAAATATATATCATGCTCTAACATTAAGAGATTTATGGAAACTAAAGGGGAATTTGTTCGCTGCGACTGTAGACTGGAATTTCTGATTTCTACACAAACAAGGAATCAACATATTTTGTGTCAGTGAGACGTGGCTGTGTTTCAGAAATATGTGAAAGTGGGATTCCACAAGACAACAAATGCATCTTCCAACTTCACGCAAAAAAAGGAGCACACAAAAAGAACTGCTAATTTTTCTTTTTTTCAGCATGCATATTTGAAGTGATACATTGTTGCTTCAAAAAACAAGCCCATTGAAGCCCCATGTCTTCGCTCAATCTCGATCCAGGCAGGGCTGAACTCAAATGGTCATCTGAAACAAAAACAACACAAAGCAAACTTTTCACTAAGCTGTTACTGACACATCTTAATACCCATACAGTCTGGATTTAATGACAAGTCCTAAGTGCTGCCTGAGTCACTCTACTTGGCAGAGCTGCAGCTCTTACAATCACATTCTGGAGTTGATGGAGATCTGTCAGTGGGATTCACCTCTGTCTTCACTGCTCATACAGAGCTGCTCTTGTTTTTGGCAAGAGCCGGATGCATTGTGTGTGCAGTAATGTTATGGCCACAGATTTGTTCTTTAGATAACTTTAAGGGATAGTTGCTAACTGTTACTATGAGTATTTATTTACAGTGCATATATATATAGAAGCGACTCACCTTCCGACATGAGAGGGTTAACATCTTCCCGTAGATCCTCCAAATCTGCATGAGATTACTTTATTTAGGGTTAAACTAATATCTAAACAGAGCTTTTCATTGTGGTGCATTTGCAGAGCGAGACTCTAAAAGCCCTCCAGGATTACAGCTTTCGGCAGTGGCATTTCTTAGGGATTATTTTGCATGTACTGCTTGTACTCTCCTTGATGCCAAATTCATGCAGAGGCCAAAGTAATGAACCCCCTGACATTAGATAAGGCAGAAGATAGGAATACAGGACATTTTAGGCTTTGTTAGCTAATTTTTCAAAGTCTTTAGAATGTTTAACACACAGAACAATTTGCAAAAACCTAAACTCTGTGTTCTATCTGCTTTGTTTTGTCTTTGTACCAAAGCGGCTGCAGGAATTTATTTTCTGAAAAGGAAGCGCAGGCTCAAAGGTACTTCAGAAGGGCAGAACGTCACAGCCAAAGGCGCCTGAACTCAAGTGTTGGTGCTCGAATGATGGTTTTCCTGCTGCCCCTATCCAGCTGATCCAACTCAACCATGGTCGGCAAGGAAGTAAAGTTTCCGCCTCTGTTTTGAAACCATCTTCATCACTCAACCAAAAATGGGAGCAGGCTGCTATTTATTACAAAGAAATATTATCCTCTCATGGGTTTGCAACATCAGTATACAAAGCAAACTGATATGGTGTGCTTGGTGCCTTGTACAGCTGTCATGCCAAATCCAGGCCCACAGATCCTCTTACAGCAGCTCACAGAGTGGGGGGAGGAGGGGAGGTTTGTTATCATACATGCAGCAGCATCATAATTCCTATATCGTTTTCACTTCTCATCTGCAATAACAGTTGGGAAATGCAGCGTGCAAAAGTGATTTGATAGAGTTCAGAACTTCAGCGGTCTGACGCAGGAAAAGTTGTCTAACCAAACTTGTGCAGAATCTGATAGCATGGAGTGTGTTATAAATACAGTCCGACGCACAGCGTGAGAGCAGATGGTTGTGTGGGAGGTTGTGAGTTTTAAACATGCATATCACCATATCGACCCTGCAATGCAGCATGGGAGGAAGAGACAAAATTGCATTCATCACACGCAAGATGTTACATTTAGTTGTAGGAAGCCTTTTCAAGGTCCTGAAAAGAACTGATGCTGATGAAACCGGTCTGTTATCAGTATATATTTATAACACTGTGCAATTATAGTGCCTGATCTTTTTCAAAAAAGAAAATGCCGTTAAAATGGGTCTAACTACAGAGACAGTCAATTGAACATAATATAGTAATCAGAGAATGGCAAAAAAATCTGTTTGAGTGTTAACAGCTTGGAGCCACTTATAGTCGGACGATGCTTTACATATGTGCACATGCGTGTGTGTTCACGCACACACACATACACACACATACACACACACACACACGAATACACACGTAAATAGCAATTAGCCCTTTGACATTACCTGCAACATGTGAGGCAAGGACATCCTGTGCAGTCAGAGGGAGAACATCAGTGTCAGGATGATGGATGAGGCCTTGGCCTTGTTGTTTTGATTGAAAGATGTGGAGGGAGAGCTGAGAGTGATGATACCCAGAGGGCTGCTTAAGTGACATCAGAGGTGCGATTCACAATGCAGTTTTGTGTATGAAATGAATTTCTGGCTCCCAAGGGGCTCAAAATAATCCCCAAGTGGCATAACAATCATGGCTTGCTATGCTGAACGACACGGCAGACATTGTTGGGTATGATGACGGCTCTAGTTAACAGATTTCATTTGTGTTCTTACGATTCAGTCTGCTGATTAATATGAAGTTATAGTCGCACACAAGTATTATTTATGGCATCGAATTATAACCGATGACAGAAAATCATGGGTGGGTTGATGGATGGATGGAATAACATTGTTATTGTTATTTCTCATTTAATTCCATGCGGCATTTGGACAAAACAGCATATATTACCACATGTCCTTTTTTTTATTGCAACTAAGTTTTCAAATCAAAAGCTGGAAGCAAGTCAGATCATGTGAACTGTCTTCCCAAAATAAACACTGTAATCACACTTGTACCTTTACCTAAATTTAATTGTTTGTGGTGCCACACTAGTTTTTAAACTGTTTTTAGAAAAGACAGATTTGACTGATTCCACCAAATGCGGTTGTCAAGTTTGATCACTCCTGCCGTTTTAAAAACGTTTAACTACATTTGGCCAAACAGTATTCAAAAACATTAATATTGACTACAAACAAAGGTGGATTTCTTTGCAAACTAACACCATCTTGACTGATACAACATTGTGATTTGTTTATTGCAGTCAGACATTAAGTTGAATTAATGATTTTTCAAAGACGATCCCTCTGTTGAAGGAGGTATCAAGTGACCAAGTAAAGGTCAAGTACTACCAAGTAAAGTTTTTATTTGGAAAATATTTAGAAAATAAATTACAGCGGCATATTTACTTTAGAAGTTATAATGTCTTGTATATTTCATTATATTCCTCTATGTAATTGTTTTGTTTTGTTTTTTGTTTTATTTTGATGCATTCGGTGATTTTTTCAAATATACAATTTTCCAGTTAGGCAGGCATTTCTAAATGTCAGAGGTTAAAAAGCAAAAATGCTACATAGACACCCAACAAAGGGGTTATCCAGAAACTCACATAGATATAACTGTTTTAAATTGGAATTGTTTCCTCACATTTTTTTTCTTCAAAAAAACAACCACAATCAATCTGGTTTCAGTTTTTTATTTCTTGGAATCATCTCGTCATCTGAGTCTTACCTAGGGAAGCCCTTATTGTTTATAAGATATAAAATATTTAAAGCTATTCCAGTAGAGTTTTCTGAAAGAAATATTGACCCTGAAATCGATGTTCTCTGTCACCTTTGATGTTCATGCTGGATCACAGGGTCTTCAAACGACTGTTGCCGCTGTGAACGAAACAAAGGCCTCCCAAGATGTGTGTGTGTGGACAGAAGTCCTGTCATCAAAGGCCCATCATCAGCTTCTTTTTACTGGAGGCCCTGGGCACAACAAATAACCACAGTACACCCGTAGTCAAGAAGTTTCTGAGAAAAAGTGCTCGATTGTCTTTGACTGTATATTTCATACTGCTTGCTGGGCATGAAGGCTATTGAAGAAAATCATCAAGTTTTTTTTCAATCCCTGATGGAAGATGATAACCAGAAAAGGCTAAAATTTCATTTTACCTCAATGCATCTTTCAAGCCACAAGAAACAATATACAGTATCAATTCCAGAGGTATAGGTTGACTGCATGTACATCACAGGCTGTGGTGCTAAATCACCCATGTCTGATTTTGTTGACCCAATATTCATATGGCCCGTATCTGATTCCTGGGCTTAAACAGGAACACATTTGTTTACATTTCAAACAACCTGCATGCATTAAGCAATGGCATAGCAAACACTTGAGCAACCCTGCAGAAAGAAAACAGAGATGAATATGTAGAATCAATTGAAATTCAAGAATGATGGCAAACTTTACACAAGAGCAACCTGCCTGATTCACGTGCCGATTTCACCACAATAGAAAAACAACCTCATCTTTTCTTTCTTTTGTTTTTCCTATGATTTACTGGACAATTTTACAGGTTTTGAAGTTGTACATGAAAAGAAACAAATGATAAATGAGTACAGAAATACACTCTTTCAGTACTATTCAAAAGCACAATGTCCTCATACTATTTACACATGACTTCAAAAGGTTCACACTGGGTGATTATTTTAGATCTTTTGTCATTTTTCTCTTGAGGTCAATTTATACTATGAGTTTGTGTTAAATCATATCTTTGCCTGGGGACACACACAAGAGTGGGGAGTTCAAAAGACTGTTAATGGACACGCTAGCGGCTCTGAGGTTCTAACTGGTAACCTTTTGGTATATGGACAGAGGCCAAAGCTCTGATCTCCAGACTCTAGATTTTATTTTTCTTTCACAGGTAGGGTGAAAAGATTTTTTTTTTCTTCTCCAAAGGCACTGCAAAATCATCCTCAAGGAGAACCCTTCAGTTCAGTTCATCAAAGAGCTCTTTGTAATCTTCTTATTTAAACTCTGGAGACGCCCCTCGACACCTATTTATATAAGATCATTGTAAAAACCACAGTGTTGTATTGTTGACCACCTCGCAGTGGGGTCAATGGTAAATGGTTTACTCATGAGTATTTCTGACAGGTACTGTGGAGAGACAACTAAATTATGCCTTTTCAAATTCCTGACCATTGGTTTGTCCACACAGACTCGGGGTTTTAAGATGTGTATGCGTATATGTGCAATTTATCCATGACAATTATTACAGATCGAGAATATATCTGTTGGTTGATTGGTTAAATGTCCCAACCAATTTGTGCCATTCCATTGCAATTTTAAATGGACTGGTTCAAAGAACAAGAGACTCCACCTGCACCGTGTGCAAACATTTGGCAGTTAGTCATGTGGAGATACGACATGGAGTACAATCTCCTCATATTTGAGATGCGCTTTGCTGAATGAAAAATGTCCCAAAAAGAACCCCCTTACACAAACACAATAAGGCTAATATGTGAAAATTTATTTCATTCAAGAATTCAAGTCTACTAATTTATGATGGATGGGAAGAGGTAAAGATAAATAAAGAGAAGTTGTTTAAAAAAAGAAACTACAGAGAATCTCTCAAGAAATACATCCTATATTGAACATAAAGACAGAAGTACTTTGCTTGGCATATGCTTGCAGTTCACCAATCTAGGAATGTGTTACATCTCTCTAACAATCTTCAAATGAATTAAGGTTTTACTAAAATTTTATTTATTTTCTTCATTTTTTTTTTTTTGGCACAAAATGGATGAAGACTCAAGAGGAGATACAAAAGCACGTCAAAGAAGTATTCTGGATTTCATCTGTGAATGTCTGTGTCGAAGGTCCAAGTTTCACCATGAAGGAGATCGTCTCAATTTTTATTGCCATTGGCAAAATTCATAGACTAAATAATGGTTGTGTAATGAAATCATTGCAGCCTTGAATACAGGAAACAAATGGTGGTGGTAAAGTTCATACATGCTGGTGATTATAGCAGCTTCGAAAAAAAAAAAAAAGCAAAGAAATTATTAGCTTTGGAAAGACACTGGCCATGTTGCATCAATCCAAAATTTGAAACACCTTTTAGCGTCTGTGTGGTATATTCAACATCCCCATTCTGGGCAACCATTTCGAAGAAATCCCTCCTGCACTGTGAGCGTGTGTTCAGCACACAAAAAAGCACTCTCCTGCCAGCAGTTGATCTCCACGCAATAATCTTTTCTTCTCCACTGCCTTGGAGATATTTTCAAATACCATCTCAGAGAAGGATGTGAATACAAAAAGGTGCCTTGTATATACATACCACATAGATAATATCACATTTTTCATTTTAATAAAAGCATCTGAAACAAATTATGCTGGTAACTCCACACACGGTGGACTCCGGAAGATCCTGGCCCTTCAAAGCTGGCCTGAGGACAGGGCCTTCCCAAATCCCAGAGGCTCCTCATAGGCCACATCGTAAAGAGAAACACTTACGCCCAGGCATGATTTCAGTTTTGGGAGTTTTCACATTTATGACAGGTTGTGTATTCTTGCATTTTTAATCAGCTGTAGTTAGTTAAAACATGTGAGGTATACCTTTTTAGCCTCTTCCATCAGGTGCAATTCCTGCAATGGTTTGCATTCCTCTTCTTGGTGCAAACCTGCACAGCGCCAGCGACCTTATATTGTTTTCTTTATGATGCCTGCAAGGTGGAAGGTGTCATCTGTACTTTATGAGAGTTACATCTCAGCAGGAAATTATGTAGGCTTTCAGTCACTGTTGAAATAGCTTAAAGGCAACATGGGTACAATTAAACAGGTCATAATGAACTTTTCAATAAGAAAACAGCATCACACAACATCAATCCCCTTTATATGACATAGTGTTGAGAAAATATTAGTCAGACCTCTCCCTATGACTGCATATGTTCATGAGTTGTATGATTGGCAGCCTCATAACTGACTGTCAAAATAATCAATACATCCATAAAAAGACATGGCACACACACACACAAACAACATTCATTTTTCCCATGTTCGCCAAAGTTTGTGAAGGTGTTTCCCATCTGACTTTGATAGCAGGCATTGCTTGGTCAAACTGCCCCAAAATATCTTGAATATATAGATTTTTTGTTTTTTATTTAGGTATAAATATGAATATGGAATGCTTACTGTACATGGGGGTAATAGAGTAAGTTAGATGAGGGGTCCACAGTCTTTTCTCCAACAGAGGCTTCTGAGCCCCACAGTCTCTTTTACATGAGCGGCCACTCAGGGATAACTTGA
Source organism: Fistularia tabacaria (assembly GCA_901007705.1). NCBI lineage: Eukaryota > Metazoa > Chordata > Actinopteri > Syngnathiformes > Fistulariidae > Fistularia > Fistularia tabacaria. The sequence goes on along the minus strand of CAAKHD010013297.1, from coordinate 110,571 downwards.
GATACTCACAACCGTTGTACTCTCTTCTTTACACCAATAGTACGTTTAAGTCTCCTATTAATCTATTGCATGGTTCTGGACTGTGACATCAGGCTGTTGGAATAGTAAGATAAATTAAAATAATTTTCTCTTCATAAAAGATGTATAAACATCTTTCCTCACAGCATTGATCATTGTCAAGAGCCAGAGGTTGTGTTCAACAAATGTTAATGTAGGTATAATTCAAAGGGGGGGAAAAAAATCCAACAAGGTTATAAAAATATTGTGTTTCATTTCAACACTATATGTAAAACAATTGTGATTTTTTTATGATAATTTGCTTTTGAGGTCGAGGCAGTGATATTTTGTTTCTTTTGGACAAACCAGGCTATTTGCTTTCACTCTGCTTCAAGTGTTTATGCCAGAACAATCTAATATGACATGTGATTTGACAAATAAAAGACTGGTATCAATCTTCTCATCTAATCTTGGCATAAATGGGAACAAGCATATAATCAAAAATCCCTGGGCTATTCATTAAAGAGAAATTTGATTGTTGATATTCCTGTTAATGTTTAAAATGCTGGGCCTAAAATCACAGTGATAAAACCCAAAAATGTCTTGAAAAGCCACATAACAAGTACAACTTTTTGTATATTTTTGTGGCAAAGACAAGAGGAAACATTCATCCATTCCGATCCTGGCGGGAAAAAACGTACATGTTCCTCTCCAATTCCAATGCTTGACTGAAAGACCTCACAGTTTCCACTTAGTCTCATAAAACTTCACCCTTTGAAAGCTGGATCAGCTATGAATCCTCACATGACTGTACGTCAGTGTGGCAGATATGCAGAATAGGTCTGATGAGCACTCTGATACACGGTCATTGTTCCGGAGAGAGTTCACACAAGCATGAAGCAAGGCGGGAGGCAGAGGGCTGTTGCGAGGACATGACTGACATGAGTCTTCACGGCCCATTCTTCTCCTTTGGCAGGAGAACGGCTGGCCCAATTCAGAGCCGAGTGTTTGCCGACCTCTTGCTGACCAACATGTGGATGTGAGGAGACGCTAAGTGTACCGTTTCCAACCCTAATTAGCCTAAACCCTGCACTGTTATCTTTAGGAAACCCTCAGGAGCAGTGAGTCGGTCAAACTGCGGATATAACAGCAGTTAGGAGTGTTTTCCACGGCAAATGGACTAAATCAAGGTTTCTTTTGAGAGGGTTATCACTGGAAACAAACTGCCCAAAGAGAGAGAGACAGAGAGAGTGAAAAAAGGAGAAAAACAACGATTAGCTTTTTAATAAATATCCTCATTGACCTGAGTCTGTACTAATCACGTCATCATGTCATGGATGGTTTACGCAAAATAAAATAAAATCTCATTTAGTGACATATGTATTAAACACCTGCTGCCATTTTTCTGATGCAGACACAGAAGATTAAACACATCACTCACCTATAATATGTTTTCTGTTGGGGAAGAAAAAACAGCAAGTCCTCCTTGGGAAGTGAAAATAAATAAAAAGAATGTGGAGGAGGCGGTGTACAAACCAAAACAAGCAGGTTGATTTTTCCATTTGATAAGAGCAGAGTGGGAATTTTCCCTTGTTTGAATATTTACAGTCCAGTGGCATCTGCATGTACAGGGGTCAGGTTTTTCCAAAGTGTGCTGCTCCCTGGGAAGGTCATACCTGGGGGTGATACCACTCTCAGACATTTCACGGTTGCTGTAGAGCTTGTTTTTGAAGCGTTCATGCTGTAGTTTCAACACTGAGATAAAGTGGAGGAAAAAAAGCGCTCTCAGTCAATTGCATTTGCTCGATGTCCTTCAAATTTTCATTTTGAATCATCATTATTATTATTATTATCATCAATACGACTACGGCTAGTGGAAGTAATTAATTGAAGCAGTCTCCTCATAGAATTGTGTTTCTTGTTACTTTGGATTTTGCAATAACGAGCAATATATTAGAAAATTAAAACGGCTGATATTTAATTCTTTTATAGCTTGTCTTAGCCCAATGATCACAAAGATTCGCTCAATGCACACATCTATACACTGTAGTTCCTAAATTTGAGTTTTTTTTAGACTCTTTGAGTTTACCCTGCTTCTTCTGTTTGATGCTTGACCCCTGGATTAAAATAATAAATAAAAACACAAGCATTGAGCAAGGAGGTCCCTCTATCTCTGCATCTTTCCAATCAAAGAGCCGTGGGATTTTGAATTCAATGACACAGCTATTGATCTGACACTTGCCATCAGGATGGGCTTTAACTGCCAGTCCTCGCATCAAATGTATAAACTTTCACTGCCTTTATTGCCAGGACAGATTCCATGTTTTGGTTTTGTATTCTCTTTAACTGAGATAGAAAACTAGCGATATGCAGGGGATTTCATTAAAAAGAAAACATTTCAACATGATTTTCATTTCTAGAATAAAAGTGTCAAGAAGAAGTAATCCCAGCCATGTGAGACATCCCTCCCATTCATGGTCTGTATCAGCTGTATCAGGCTGTTTTAGGGTAAATGCATATATTATGCTTGTGGCATAATAACCCAAGCTTATAGTGAACTTAGTAGGTGATTGAACTTCCCTTAAACCTCATGATGTGCCATGAAGAAGCAAAGCAGATCGGTGTGGACATACATTTTCAACTTCAAATACTGTCCTCAGCCACAAAAACCTCCAACAATCTTGATGAATTCTGTCTTTATTTTCTGTCATATCTGCTGCTAACTGTTGATCACAAGCAATGCTGGACTCTAAAATATGGAAACAAACACAGCAAACATATCAACTGGTCATCACGTTGGAGAGCTGGCTTGCTGATTCTGGGCTTCCAAATGAAAAAATGAGACACCTGCTCTATTCTCATTTTCTCCTTATCATGGGTTTATTCTACACTGGACTAAATGGCCCTCTCGCATGTATGATCATGCCAATGGCAGTTTGTTTGTGCAAAGTTTGAAATGAAAAAATAATGGGTTTTGTTTGACCAATGTCACCTCTCCCTTGATTTATAATCAAACCGTATAAGACCCAAATATGTGCAAACAAGAAACAACTGGGCCAGTCTGTTTTTGTACAGCCAGGAACTATATTTGTCTAGGAACAAGAAATATCTGACTTGAACATGTTGCAGAGACAAAGACCCAATTGCCACTGCTTTCGTAATTGTATTTAATACGTTGACACACAAGTTGTTGTCGAAAAGTTTATTTCTTGTGTAATGCCTTGTTAATTCCTCCCTCCATATGTTTTTAATTATCCTCATCAAGAAAGTCAGTAAAATACATCCAGGTTTTCTGCTGCTCCTCTAATTGAAACAGTATGGCTTATCCAAACTACATCCCTGTCCAACTGTTGTCATGGTGATGTTGACAAATCAGAATTGTTTAATATCAACTTCATAGTTTTATTGCATCTGGCACAATGGATAATACTACAGTTTTTTTAATTGACAGTTACTCATCCCTAACCATAGCAGCTAACAAAAGAATAGAAACCATCTCAAGTGCTCCTGCATTTGCACCAGATGTACAGTTCCACTATTCATGATCTTAAATGGGGAAAAATACTTCATATTTCTTTGCCCTGCAGTTTATTTATCATTACCTTTAAAAGAGGTATGGTGATAATTTTCAAAGACACACAGAGATAGTCTAAGGGGGCTTGACATCTTTGTAGATGTCGAAAAGGTACTGTATGTGGAAGTCCGGAGTGGCAGAGATGTATATTCGAGCTGTAAAATAGTATTGAGGTGTGCTGTAAGTGTGACAAAGGATTTAAAGGTGGATGGTGGGACAGCATAAGGGATATGCTTTAAACTTCTTCTTTTGCAATGTGATGGACAGGCTGACCGATGTGGTTATACAGGATCAGGATGGGCAATGATATGAGCAGCTGACATTGTGATCTGTAGTGAGAGCAGGGAGAAGGTTGAGGAATATCTAGGTATCCTGGAATGGAGGGGAATGAAGGTTAGCCGGAGCTAGACAGAATAAGTGTCTGAATGAAAGGGACCCAAGTGGAACGTTGAGGTAACAAAGTAGACATAAAAAAAGGTGGAGGGTGTTAAGTAGGGTCAAAAGTCCAGAGCAACAGCGATTGTGGAAAAGAGGTGAAGAGACATGTGCTAGCAGATTGGGATTGGTGAAGAACAACGTCAGCTGTGCTATGCGAGAAAAGAGTAACAGCCATACTTAAAGTAAAGGTGTACAAGACAGTGGTGTGACCAGTGATATCATATATTTATTTATTCTGGGACTGTGTGACTGTGTATACAAACATTGGGCACACATAGAAAAGAGATTGTTGCACCAGATTCTAGCTATATACTTTAGCTAATTCCAATCCATTTTAAGATCCAATGTAGAGACAGGGGGATTGAGGAAAAGACAGGAAAGGTAGCAGCGATGCAAATGAAGAGGTTTGCTTTGGGAGTGATGAGGATGGAAAGAATCAGGAATGAGTCCATCAAAGGGACAGCACATGTTAGATGTTTCGGAAAGTCAGAGAGGCCAAACTAAGATTGTTTGGTCATGTGCAGAGGAGGGATAGTGAATATATTGGCAGAAGGATGCTGTGGTTGGAACAGACAGACAGGAGGCCTATAGGAAGACCGGAGAGAAGATTTATGAATGTCATGAGAGAGGACTTGAAGTTAGTTGGTGTGAGAGAAAAGGAGGCACAGCATAGGGTCAGATGGAGGCAGATGGTCCACAGTGGAGACTCCTGAAGGAAAAAGACTAACTGAAAAGTAGAAGAAGATGGTAATAGTTTTCAAAACTATTATATGCCTGAAGAATACATTGAAATTCCGAGATCTCAGTTCTTTTGATGATTTTATGTTGAATTAATTTTGAGTGTATCACTACGGTAACCTCGTACTGAAGTGAAATGTGGTAATTGATACATCCATGGTTCCAGCCATAGACTATATGAAATGTGAGAGTTACTACTAGTTACCACTAGTGTAAACTAGAGTAGAGCTGGAACACACATCTGCAAACCTCTGGCTGGTGGCTGTGATAACACCTTGTCAACCCCATGGTAGCCATAACTCACAGCATATCTGCTTCATCTTCTACTTTACTGTAATCAGGACCATCATTTGTAATTTGTAACTTCATGCTCTGTATAAGTTGAGCCCATTAACCCATTACAAAAAGATTAAGACAGTTATGATGTTTTTATTGAGATCTTTTCTCCCAATAAATAACTTCTTATTTTGAAAGATTTGTCTTTCCAACTAAATAGTTCCATGGTGTAGGTCAAAAGTGTGTACTTACAAATAATGTCAGACACATCTCCTTTTGTTCACTACTTTGTGTCCGAGTTAATGGAAACAAGGCTGAATAGAGGAGAAGTTGAGAGCAGGAGTAATGAATTGTGACATTTGATGGTGTAATTTATCCATTTAAGGCTCGAAGAAAAGATGCTGAGTTGACTTGACCTCAAATCAAAAAAATGTAGACTAAACAGCTTAGTTTGGCCATTGAAGCACTGACACACATTACTAATGACATCGTGATGCATGTACCAATTTTCCTCTGTTAGCATGAGCAGCCTGACACTGGCATAAAACACGGACCTCTCAGCATAATGGAGAAATTCCAAGACAAGCACAGGTGTTACTAAGAATACTAAAGATGGTTTCCAACTGCTGTGCGAGTCCAAATGACCTATGATGTGTAACAGTGAATTAATGTGCATGTAGAGGCCCCGGTAAGATTAAATGGAATTTATTCTCCACGCAATCATGATCTTTTTTGCTTTGTATGAAGCAATGTGATTAGAAGACAAAAACAGAAAAAAAAAAACACTTTGTTTCAGCTTTGAATTCCAGTCCATTGTAACTTGGCTGAATGTGTTACAACGTCGATATTACTATGAATGGATTGATATTCCCAGATGCGTCTTTGAATACGGTTTATTGAGTGAGACTGCAAATTAAGGGGAAAAAAAAAATGGCTGTCAAAAAATCTGAGATGAGATAGAATCAATGATGGATGAATAATGGTTAGTAAGAAGGTGGTTTGTTGTCCGCTCTTGAGCAAACTGTCCTTGACAGCTGTCTCCCTGGAACAGAAAAACAAAATGAATGAAAGGATTACTAAGTGATAGGCGTGCGGGAAACAAAAACGGTACAGGAAATAGACGGTATACTTAAGTATAAGCATTCAGAGCAGAACCAGCGGAACCAGCAGGCTAAGAAACAGCTTCTTCCCGGAAGCTGTAAGACTGCTGAACTCGAGCCGTGCTCCATAGACTCTCTCCCTCCTTCTCTCACACACACATACGGACTCTAACCCCCCCCTTCACACGCACACACACACACACACACACACACACACACACACACATATGCGCACACATATGCAAGTGCACATTCACTCCCACCAAAGCAGCCGAATCCTCTGCGGTGCATCTTTCAGCCCCTCGTTGATTCATCCGTCCCACA
>CAAKHD010013297.1:73058-96639 GCA_901007705.1 Fistularia tabacaria | reverse complement strand
TGGGGTTTGGGAGGGAAAGAAAAAAAAAAAAAAAAATTGAAAAAAAAATAATTTTTAAAAAAAAAAAAAAAAAAAAAAAAAAAAAAAAGTTGTGGCATTTATGAGGAGAAACAACTTAGACCATTAATTACTGTTTCAAAAGAGACTGTGACACTGAAAAAAGAAGAGGAGGTTACCTTTTGTGGGGATCATCAGCTTACAGGGCAAAGCCAGTGGAGTCATTGAGTGTTGGTACACTAAAGCAGAGAGACAACCTGCAAGGAAAAATGATTCAAAATAGATTGCATGACTGAATATCAAATAAGCAGCTGATATGTATAAATAGGAACAAAGGACATGGTAAACCGTGTTATACTTGTTAAACCTCACCAAAGTATGGTTCATTGGGACATCCCTTCAGACGGACACCCCTGGGACTCGTCTCGATAAGGAAGTGTCTCACCAGCTCATTTGTCATGTCACCAGCTAAAACAGAATTTTCCGTTTCATATAAATTAATTGTGACTTTGTTAGCTTTATGTGCAACCATATGGAACAAAAAGGTTGTGGAATATCATTCGAATCAAGCCAAAGTCTTTTATGAAATATAAACTAATAGGAGCAAGATAAAAGAATAAAAACAAAAAGCAAACAAACAAACATTGACACAAGTAATTTTAATGGTAATTTTGAGATTTCAAGAATAAGGATATGGAACATGACAATGCAGTTTCAATTAAATAATACAAAGTATGCATCATTTTTTTAAATTATGCAATAATTTAATCACAATCTAAAGGTGAAAAAAACAAACAAAACATGATAATATGAGAGAATATTCAATCAAAAGAAAATATAACCAGAACTGAGTTTTAATTTAATGACAAAATGTCCAAATTATTTTAAGAAGAATATACTCATTCTGCAAACTATTTCCACAACATTCTTAACATCCTGCCCCGACTGCAGGCAGATGCAAATGAAAAGCTCTTGATATTTTCCTTCTTGAGTGAGAGTCCAAAGACTGAAACTTCAACTAGAAATATTACAACTTTATTCTCGAAATCTCCAACATGCACTCTAACCTTCAAATGAAAGAACTCTACTTTGAGAACGCTATATCAATTTTTTGGATGTAGTTGTAAAGTGTTTTTACCTTTTTTGTTTTGTTGTATGGTCGGAGGTGGGCAGGCCACCTTCATTGCCAAACCATAAGCCCCCCGGAAGGAATGACTATCCCTTATGATAAATGCCCCAGGTTCGCGGTCCTTCAGCACATTGATGGCTGTGAGAAGGGAATAAAAGAACAGACAGGATCGGAAATGAGCAGGCAAATAACGTAAAAAACAGATGCGATCAGTGCTAAAATTAGCAAGAAAAAGATTTATGGTTACTGAGGCCCTTAGAGATCATTTACTTCCTACAACAAGTTCATTTTTTTTCTAATCTTTTGTTGACATTTAATGTTATCTACCACTTCTTCATGTTGTCCATGATGGTAAAGCTAGTTCAGCCTGTCCTTAAACTGATCTATGATGCTTTAACCAAATTTCTCACCAGAAAGTTCTCTTTCTCCTTTTTTTAAATTATGACACATTTAAGCGTTCATTTGATTTTATCCCATGCCCATGAATGATTTGTTTTATTGTAGCTTAATCTTATATTCTTTGTCCTTCTTTTCTCTTCTTAACTGTTTAAGTTACTATGAAATAAAGGGTCACTGCTCTGCATGTGTGTGGGTACTCTTTATTGACAAACTTGTAAAAGACAGGCACACATGACCTTTTGGGCTGGAATTCAAGTGGAAAGTTTTTTATAAATGTGTAAGTTGTTTCTTGATTCTAACTCACCTTGTTCTCTGGAAATGTCTGGCTTATACCAGAACTTGGAAGTGTCCTGGACAAACTTGACATTCATCTTAATGTCCGGATAACCATCTGTTTAGATATACAAGACAAATGATCACTGGATCTGACACGAACCATTTGGGAAGTGAAATAAAATTAACCCTTCTGCATCTTACCATATATGGATTTGGAGACATCTGGGCCTGTGTGTGTGCCAGACAGATTTGGCGTGCTGCTACCACTGGTTGGCGTAAGGTTTCTGTTATCCATCTTTTCTGCATCCCCGCTGGACATATGTCTCTTCTCAGGCAGCTGTGGGGAGACTGGGAAGGCTGGAGTGCAGGGCAGCTGGGTGCTTCCCTGGCGAGACACGGCGCCCAGCTCATCGGGAGTGCTGTGACCACTCGCTACTGTGTGACGTCCCATCAGAGGGCTGGGAGGTACACCGGAACCTGCCATTGGGCTTCTGCCAATTAGAGGGCTTGAGGGGACACCGTCTCTGTTGCCACCGGTAGGAGTTGGGTGTCTGGCTAGTGAAGGACTGCCCTGACCCAGGCGTCTTTTGAGTGCAGGGCTTGGTGGAGTGTTGGTGGCCACTGTGCGGTGGAGGGTGTTAGGGCTGCCAGGGACAGTGTGAACACCCATGATGTTAACCTGGGAGCCATCAGGTGAGGAAGGCCTGTAAGGGTAGGGGTGGTTTGGGGTTTGTGGAGCTGAGGAACCCATCTTCCTTCTAGATAAAGATAAAAACAAATATTACTGTGACATCTAAAAATCGGCACTCATTGAAAATGTGATTGCTTTGTGGTCTTGCTACTTTATCCAGTCTGCAAAGCTTCATGAATTGTATGAATTTTTTCTCTTTGTTGCTGTCTAGTTCAGAATATTTTCATATCAGTAAACAAATGTAATAACTTTTGAAAAACATGTGTTATTTTTGGTGTTTCAAGTTGGCTTGGCACAGCAAACACACAGTTGACACCAAGTTGGTGTCTGTTATATTTCAGATTTTTAAATAGCCTAATTGAATTGTATTTACAGCTTTCTGATAGCAAAACTTAGTGAGCCTGAGTTTGTTTTTTGGATCATTTACATGACTACTCACCCATCCACATTGTGGATAGGACTACTTGAGGACAGAGGAGCCGTGAAGGGTTGTGCTCTGGAGTCCCCAAAACTGTGATCATCTGACAGATGGCCAGTATCAGAACAAAACACAAAAACAACAAGAAGAACAATCAGAGAAAGTTGAAATAAATTGGCTGTTCAATAACTCCTATGATACAGAATCAAACAGGACGCAGTTATGAGATTTAGGACATAGACAGAAAACTCGAATGACAGAAGCGGGCCATCAGAAACATAGAGACTCTTTGGATAAATTAAAAACTATATTTCTTTTGAAAAGCTGGGGTGCAGAACTACAAAGGAACATAGACAGCTGCAGAAAACAACAGCAAGAACAGCGACGGTAGATTGAAACACTAAGACTGAGATGCAGATAGATATGTACTTACCTTGCTCTCCATCATTAGAATCAGAGTCTGACCATGGGAAAAGAAACAAAGCAAGAGAGGAAACAAGGATGTGTGGAAGAAGACGACAGACATACTGCAGGCTGTTCACTGTTCATTCGCATTTGTAGGCGCAACTACAATTTTGGGCAGCAGAGGGCAGATTCAGGTCTAGCCTCTGCTCCTCATTTGATTTATGTGATTCTCTTCTTTTTGGGCAGTCATTGCGCTGTATGTTGTAATGCTTCAACATTTTCAGATTGATTAATTGTTTCAGTGCAATGCATTATTCCCAACTTGAATAGGAAATTTAGCCAGGTACTCAACTGTGTCTGTTGATTGGTAGAAAATATTTGCTAACAGACCTGATCCACCCTGTTGATGAGGCTTCAGTCCTTGTGCTGACAGAGGAGCTGTGTTTGCTCCTGGAGGAGATCGAGCTAAAGGCAGAAGAAGATTTGAAGGATGAATTTTGGTAAGAGGTCCAAGTAATGGGGGTGAGTTGACGGCTGCAGTAAAAGCCATGCAAACATGTTGAATATCTAACGCCAGGCATGGAAAAATGTTCATTTGCACATGAAAATGAGAGTGCCACAAACATGTAAATGTGTCTGTCACTCTTTGGTTAATTTTTCTATATTTTCTCAAAAGACAAAACAAAACAACTAAGATCTCTCATTTGAAGTGGTGAAAAAAAAAATCTTTTGGTTGAAAGCTGAACATAAATTAATCATAAGTTAACAAAAAATATATTTGGTGAACATCAATTAGGCCAAAGGTGGGACAAAGGTAATTTGGTAATTTATTTTTTCACCCGTGATAAAATAACCACCCAATCTAAGTATATAATATCATATGTTCCATTCAAATAGCCATAATAACAACAGAAATATACAGTTGTAGGCTGCCCTGTAAATATTGGACGATGCAAACAGTGTCGTGACATACACATAACCACAGGAATACAAGCTGGACTGTGAAGGGATGAGTTAGCAGCAATAAACCCTGACGGACGATGGATCTTATCCAGAAATTGGAGTAAATGTAAGGGTTGATGAAAATCTGAAGCTATTCTTAAAACAAGATTACTGCATGTAAGATGTTCTACTTTGATTTCTTCTGTGTTCAGCTCAAGTTTTGCTGTCAAAAGTAAGAACCAAAAGCGGAAGACATGAATGAATTCTCATTTAATTTAGTTATGTAATGCTACACCAGTTAAGGAAAATTAGATTTTGGAAATAAGCTCTTCAGAAATCAGGCCAAATGCTGACTTCAAGAGGCCTAGAGACGGTGGGAGAGGGGTGATGGGGCAGCGAAATTAAGGTTTGGGCCACAAATTGTTACTGCAACATATGTGCGTAATTTTCTGACTGTAGGCAACGGAGCTGTTCATTACGTACTGACTTATGAAATTATCTTCACAAAATGTGCTCATGACAAAAAAAACATCTGAAAACTATTTATTTCATTACTTAAACTTTAACTCATTACTTATACTTTAACTTTTTTTTGTTGGATTTAAAACTGGGTGTTTTAAATCCAACATGGTAATTTTGAAAAACAAATGCAACATCAAAATGAAGAAAAACAAGGAAAAAAACAGCAACAAAGATGCTGAGTGCTGGGAAGAAATGCTCCACGTTTGCATCTTTCTTTGCATACCACTGGAACATTATAAGAATTTCTGTAGAAGATATTCCGGACCCACATAAATGCATCAAACCACAAGGGACCAGTACTAATCTAGTACCACAATAATCAGATTTCCAAATATGTTATCCGCTGCATCACTAAATAAGTCAAAAATTAAAAAGTTAGAAACAAATAGTAAGATTAATGTGTCCGCAACATAATTAAGAAACTGCAGAACATTCCTCTTTGTCATTCAAAAAGATAATTTGCATATATCCATTTTTTTTTGGGGGGGGGGTTGTTTGTTGCAAGTCATGCAAGGCTAATCTTTAAAAAAAAAAAAGTGTTTTCTGTGCTTTCTCAAAAACGCTGTGATGGCTGCAATCGATATACAACTTTTTTCATGTCTATAGAATTTTATTTTTAGTAGTACTTTAATAATATATGAATGTGGTATAATTTGTAGTATTTTCTTTGATAATAATATATATAGAACTTGTATATAGATTTGTTTTACTGGCCATCTTTTTCTTTTGAAACTATCTAATCATAACTTCAATTATCTTTATTGAATTTTATAGTCAATCATTTTACACTCTTTTCAGCTCTGGGAACCTTTTAATGCTATAGGAATTTACACCAACAAAATAGAATGGCTGTTTCTCTTTCTTCTGAATGCAGAGTGGTTAAAGTAGACTGGAGGCCCACCCAATGCAAATAGTCTGTAGCTTCAGAACAAGAAAAAAAGAAAAAAAACTGCAACATATAAATCATCAAGCCTGATTCACACTGACAGACAGGACAGCCATGAAACAGGCCACCACCTGCATCCTGCTCTTGCAGAGCTTGTCTGCAGCTTTTGGAAAGTATGTTTACATCCAGAAGAATAGATCTTGGAATAAGGCTCAGGAATACTGCAGAGAATTTCACACGGATCTGGCTCCTGTTAGTACTGAACGTGACAGAAAGCTCCTTCGTCGGCTTACGGACAACATCAATTACTATTACTGGATAGGACTGGAAAGGGCTTCCACAAATGGAGAGACATGGATGTGGTCTGGAGGTGGAAATGTGTCTAATTTTTTCTGGGATGAAGGCCAGCCAGATAATTGGCAAAGAGAAGACTATGGTCTCATCTATAACTATAAGTGGCACAATTCAGGCCCAGAATATTTGCTCCCCTTCTTCTGCTACAATGTAGTGGTTGTGAGACAGAAAATGGCCTGGGAAGAAGCCTTGGAGTACTGCAGGGAGCACCATCAAGACTTGGCCAGTGTGGCATCACAGACTGAGATGCTGTTGATCCAGAAGGAATTAGAGAAAAATTTCACCACAGAATATTTGTGGATCGGCTTGCATTTCTTCCCCGGGCGCTGGCTATGGGTGGATCGGCAACCACTAGAATACAAGGCTTGGGGTAAAGCTGGTGAGCCTTCATGTCCTGAAGTCAATTTGGAGTGCGGGGCACTGAAGGTGTTGGGGTGGACGCAGCATAACAATGCAGAAGCTCTGCTTTCCACAAACAGCACCATAACAAGCACCAAAGTTAATTACGCAGATGCACAGACTTTGGCAAGACATACACAGACTAATAATATCATGGGAGGTTTAAGTGAATCTGATGTGGCTTCAAATATAAAAGGAATGGAGTGGGACACTCATGACTGCGAGGAGAAACACAATTTTATTTGCTATTAAATAAATTATTAGAACCAACTTTAACCTGAAAAGACTTATTTCTTTGTTGCTCATTGCTTAATATATTCCTAGTGTACGTTTAAATTTAGTCTCTTAGGTTTTAAGTTCTTCATCAGACTTTGCTGTTTAGCTTGTGTTTTGACATTTTTTAACATTTTGGTTGTTGGGGTCTCACTTTTGGGGAATGTATGCATTGATTTCATTTTATTGACATTTATTTATATTTAACATTGTCAGTTTGTCATTGTGCACTTGCATTGAGAAATTAAAAAGATTTTTTTTTTCCTAAACTACCAAAATGAATAACTTTCTTGTTTCTTGTTCTCAGTATGTAACACTGTCTTTCCTAACCCCACATGCTCATTTCATCGTTGAATCATTTTGCTGAGAATCACTACTACTAATAGTAATAGTGGTAATATTAATAATGTTGATGACAACAATAAAAAATAGTAAAGGTCAGAAGTCAATATATCAGGATCAAAGAGTGCTCCTGCCTGCATGCAGGTTCAACCTACACATGTTGAAGTAAGGACTCTGTGGCACATCAGGGAAGCTGGGTGTTGGGGGGGAATTCTCACCACAGCCTCTAAAAGTAGGACTGTTGCCAAACCCATCTTGCTCATTGTCCTCAAACGCCTCCCGGTAGCTGTGCATGGGACCCTGTATCAATACAGATATTTCGGAAAATTAAAAAAAAAAAAAGCTGCAATCTGATTGATGATTAAAATCAAAGAAAGATTTCAACATGAGAATTCAAAGACTTCTAACATGAGCATTAAAAGAATTTTAATTTTGAACGTATTTGCCATGACATATATGACATGATATGATATTTAAGGATACATACGTAGCTTTTGAGCAATACATTTATTGTTGCATAATAGTGCCATATCGATCAAAATATACACCTGATGTTTGACTAGGCATATAAAATTGGCTAACAGTTGCATCTGTTAGCCTGCAATGTAAGTAAAGCTTTTTCTCGCCGCTTTCTTCAACTGTGAAGTTGAAAAATGATGTGCAGTGTTTTTTGTGTCAAGGTATTTTACCTCTCTGGTTCTCCCTCCAGGGTTAAGCACCAGATTGTGGGTGAAATCTGGTGAATGTCCAGCTGGCCTGTTGTCATGGCTGCTCTGATACTGACCCTCACTAGTCGTGCGGCGCCGACCTATCTCCTGTGGCACTTCTGGGGTCATTCCTCTGGAGCGAACCCCTGAAGGAAAAGTAAAGAAGATAAAAATAAAGTTAAAAAGTATATTTTTTGAAAAAAAATAGCATGTATAACTCTTAACCTATGAAATCTATCCTTACTTATTTCCACTTATTTTCCACGTGTGCATATTTTTGGTGATACAAGAAACTCCAGCAGAGAGAAACTACTATCCCTGATTTATTTTATTTCCATCATATATGATAATAAAGCATGTATAAATATAAAGTAAGGTTAGTTGAAAGAAAGACTATTTCATTCATAGTCAGCATTGATTAGGCATAATTTTTAACTTGTAATTCCATGTTGAACAGCTTGATTCCTTGATTTTGAAGGCAGATTTCTACCGTAACATTTTTGTGATCCAAAAAGTAGAAATAGACTAACTGAGAGAAAGACAAAAGTGAAAAGAAATGAAGAGGAAAAAAAAAGGACGGGAGGGAGAGACATGAAGAACTATATTAGATGAAAGGTATCATAAATATATTTCAAAAATAATGGTTGAAAAGCAGGCGGGAAATACGATATAAATGATGTGGAAAAATGGAAAAGACAGCTAATAAAAGCAAGGGACAATGGACAAACCAGAGAAGGAATAGGAGCGATGGCGGTCTGATTGTTGTGGTGTTATGCTTTCACTGATGCCCTGGATACGAGCGTTGTATTCTGTTCCCGGGGAGGGAAGGCATTCATGGTGGTGGATAGTGAGAGGGAGGAGGAAGGCAGAGGAGGACAGTAAAAAAGGAAAAAGCAATAGTAGGAGGGTTTTGTCCAGACAGCAGTGATGAAATGAATAGTAAAGAAAAAAAGAGAATAAGAATTACTTAAATTAGAGTGGAAAAAAGCAAAGGCACTTGTGAAATGAAATGATAAAATGAAAATTGCCTAAAGAATTCTCATCAGTTTCTGCTCTTAGGCTATGCATCAATGTCAGCTTCAGAACTGCTCACATGCAGCTCAGTGCTTGTTCCTAAATACATCACCACGGGAAGTAAAAACATTACGAAACGTATGCCGTTTAAATATATCAACACAGTGAGAATGCACATATGACTTTCGAAAAATAGTTAAAATGGAGAAAATAAATCAAAACTGATCAATTTTGGGGGTTTTTAATGAATTACAATCTGCATTATTCTTGTATAGCTTCTCAAAATGCCCAGCAGATACACTTTTCTAATGCTTTCATGAAAACATGTCAGCTTAAAGCCTTTTTTTGAATTTTCATCTTCAATAACTTCCCCTGTTCAAGGTTAAAAATCTGACTAGCTTGTAATGTGGCACTTTTATAGAGTACGCAAGGGGCGTATTGTTACTTCCTCTTCATTCAGTGCCTCTAAGCTAATAATTCCAAGTCTTACCAGCAATTCGGTGAGCTACAAGGCCTTCTAGATTTAGCTCCTCTTCAGTATCTTGTTCTCGTGCTAAGGAAGAGGAAGATGTATCTTTGAGCTGAGGGTTAAGAGCTGGGAGAGGAGAAGACGAGGCACTGTAGCCTGGATAGGGAGATGATCCCTGCAGGTCTGGAGAGTGGGAAGTCCCACTGCCTTGGTACGAGTTTACAGGCTTTAATGGTGCCTGCTGGCTAAAATTAGGGGAGGCATCAATGGAAGTGTGGTGTGGTGATTGGCGTGTGTGGAGGTAGGGTTCTGGTGTGTGCGTTGGGGTAGGTTTTTGGTTTTGGTAAGCAGGATTGGGCCTCTGTGGAGAATACACTGGAGATTCAATAGGAGGGCTCTGGTTAGGCAATGTTGACACTCTCCCAGTTGGCCGCACAGGATGATGAAAAGCATTGTTAGCTGATCCAGAATTGTTGTAGCCATGGATGGCAGAGTCTGCTTGGTAGGAAGGTCTTGCAAGGGTCTGGGAGAATGGTGCCTGTGATGAATTGAGGTTGTTCTCCCCAGGAGGGGCGCTGTGTGACTTGGACATGTGCGAGTTGATGGGGTCCAGGTCAAGCATTAGCATGTTGAGCGCTTCAATTGACTGCTCAATGTCCCTTTGCGAAGCCGAAGTGGGAAAATGGGGCAGGCTGTGAGTCGACTGAAGAGGAGGGCCAAAAGGATCGTCAGGGAGGCTATACTGATGCCATGCATTTAGGCCTCTTTGAACAGCCTCCCGGCTACTCGTGCTCCTCTCAGGGGCTCTCGGCATAATCTTAGGGTTAGTCTGGTCAGGGCTCCCGGCTGGCGGGTTACCAAATGACTGTGAGCGGAACATTCCTCCCCCATTCTGGTAGTTGTTGTATCCCCCGTTTGGTGAGGCAGAGTCTATGCTTCGATCTTGCATTGCCGTGGGAGTACGTACTCCGTGCACAGGCATTTTACTTAACTTCTCCCCAAGAACAGCTCTTTCACTGACAGCTGTTTGCGTTTGATAGTAGTTATCAGCCGGTGTTCCCTGGCCTTCTAGTGATGAGAGTGTTCCCAAACTGTCCACACTGTTGCCCTCTTGACTATTGGGCAACTCGTCATCAAGAATATCTGTCTCACGCTCTTCTGTCGATGGGCCAGCAGCGAGCTGGGTGTTGCCCCCGTTGACGTGAACTTGTGCAGGTACTAGATGTCTAACACCTCCACCTGGACTGGTGGACGTGGAAAGATATGTTTGGCGCTGGGTGGGTGCCTCGAGGCCACTCAGAAGTTGATCGAGCTCCCTCTTCTCCTGAGGGCTGAGCGGAGGGTGAGTTGCTGTTTGGTTGCTGTGGTTCACACCACTCTGCACAGACTGGCTTTGCTCATCAGTACGGTCTGTCTTTATTGATGCAGTGGAGTTGCCTGAGTCGCTGCTCACGGAGAGGGTATGATCAACAGCGGGTAGGGAAGCGTGGCCTGTTACAGGAAGGGTCTGCTCAGTGGTTTGTAGAGTGTGGTTGGAGTGCTGCAAAAGGTTCTCTTCATTAGTTAAAGGGTTTTCATGGACTGGGAGGCCATTGATGGTGACCACTCCCTCAAGGGAGTCTTTCTTGCGGATGCGTGCATAAAGGCTTCCATCAAGCGGACCTTCAGTGTGAACAACATCTGAAAGAAAAAGGAAGTGCCTTGTTATTAAAATGCTAAAATACCCATTTCCATAGTTCTATGTAATTCTTTTTAATTTAATTATTGTGGATAACAACACATTATAATGGATTTAATTGAAAGTTTTATTTTAATTATTACAAAAATTATTAGAAAAAGAAAAACTAATTTTCTTTCATATTTTTTCAACATTTGGAGTTTCATTATTACATAGAGCAGGGATTTCTGTCTCAAGTTAACTGTTCATCTTGTCATTCTTATCACTCTTATGCACTTTTTATGACATCTGTCATTTATTTATCTTACACGACATCATTTATTCAACACATCCTACCCCTTTCAGTTCAGAATATATTTTTCAATATTTTTGAGACTTTAAGTTGTTTACATTCTCTCTATGTTTTGAGTTGTCAAAAAAAGAGAAAAAGATGCTTATTAGCAACAACAAAAATGAAGTGACCATCACAACTGGTTGCAGATGTTAAGCCACCTATGAAGTGCATGCCTCTAGACTTTGCACATCCATCCAGGCCAGAATATAGTTTGAAAGCTTTAAGAATCTTAGGCTGCACCATGCACCGCTTTGTAGAAATAAGCCTAAATCTATTCCTCAAATTCAGAAATGCCACCTGTAATGGTAGCCAAAAGTGCTTCCAGTTATATATAAATTTGCAGATAAGCCTTGGTTACTTCTTTTCATGCATAAGTTGGAATAATAACTGTTTACAAAGGATGGGATAACTTTCACCTCAAGCACCCCCGCCTGTTAAGCATTTCACCCAGCAACCAGCAACACTTCTTCAGCAGCCCTATTAATAGCAAAGTTGCAGGGCAAAAAAACGTCTCATATTGCGTCACTAAAGTGTCACTCGGAGTGATGTGAACCAAGGCGGATCCTGTCCATCCTGCTGGACATTTTAGCATGTGTAAACCAAAAAGTAAGAAATGCTAGTTCAAAACCCAACACTGGAAAAAAAGGATTATCCAATGCTAAATGGGAGTGCTTCAGCACAAATCAATGAATTATCTTTGATTTGTGTGATCTCTGCTTTTTACAGTTTATTTCCAGGAAAATTTAGAGCTATGGATACAAAAATTTGGTTTGGCTGTGCTTGAGACAACAGAATGAAGAACAGGTTTGGTTATGACAATTTTCAATAGACTGTAAGGTTTCAGAGACAAACTCCATCGGATGTTTGTCATGGGCTAACTAAGTACATAAGGCATGTGAAGAAACAAAATATCACTGTTTTCATTGCTCATATGACATTTGTAATTTCATTAACATTTTAAGGGACGAACACGTGTTGTAATGCGACATACAACATGAATAGTTGGAAATTTTTTCCTGTTATATCTAAAATTCAATCATAACACAACATCTAGAAAAATAAAGTTATGTCACATGAATGGAAATGAACAGTGATAGTATTTACATTGTGAGTATGTTTAATCCTGCAGTAACATTTGTTCTAAGTGAACATAATTATACACGCAGACCGGTTATGGATCATGGGGTCACAGTATAGTTTTGTATAGTGATAAACAACACAAACAAGACCATGGCTGGCTTTTATGTGAGATGTTTGTTGTTGAATGACCCTCCAGGACAGATGGTGGATCATTCCAGCTACATCTACTGTTGTCAAAACCCAGGGCAACACAAACTCATGCATGGTGGCAAAGAAAACTGAGAATGTATGAGATAGATCTGTAAACACTGTCCCTGTGGTTGGTTGGTTTTACGAGACAGAAATTAATATTTCAGGTCTTTTTCTTCAAATTTTTATAATCTATATTTCTATGCTTCATATGTTAAAATCATTTCAAGACCAAACACATTGGAATCACCCTCCTTTGGGCAAAGAGTGAAATAGTCCATCTCTGTGGTGACCACAGAGATGGATTTTGAGAACACACCTGCCTTCATGTCCAAATGAGAATCTTTACAGTCCTTTCGTGTGCAGTTAGTGCCTCTTCTATGTCTTTTGTTTTGCAATCTTTCTGATTCAGGTCTTCTGTCAAACAACATGTGGCTAAAGGGGGGGGGGTTGCTGTGGCTCTGCCGCTGCCAAAACGGGGGACACACCACAGTCGCCACGTTCCCCTGCTGTCTGGGTTTCAAATGAACTACATCTCTGTGAACATAGTCACACACTGCCAAGGACAGTAGCACCTGCCTACTGACATCATCGAGGAAGGGGGTCCTTGCAGTCAGTGTCACTCACTCCCTCTCATTCTGCAATCTGTATACTGTATATCAAATTAACTTTCTCATTCAAACTAAGGGTGGGAAATTAATATCACACCTTGAAGAACCTGTTAATGCATTATCAAAATAAATATGAATACTTAAACACACACACACACACACACACACACACACACACACACACACACACACACACACACACACACACACACACACACACAGTCTGTACCTGTATGTTATATCTGAATCCCTGATACAAGAATATTGAGGTGTCCCTGTGGCACAGCCTCTGGGATGCAATTGGCCAGAAGGGGAGATAAGTAATTGAGGCAAGGACAGTTGGATAAAGGATATGGACTGAGGGACTAATTCAATCATCTTAAAGAAGGATTTTATTTTGTAATTGTTATTCAGTTAGGCCTTCGTTATGCTGCAATCATGTTGTCAAATTTTTAATTAGTTTTGAAGTGTGGTAGCCCGCCAGTTTAACGGGCTCCAAATGTTATTCTATTTTCGGTGTGTTGAAAATAAAAGCATGACTGAGAGATACACTTGCCCCGTCATTATTATACAGCAAAAACCCACTGCTCATTTTACAATGGTTCATCCAAATTAACATGTTCAAGATTCAAAATGAAAAGATTTTCTGCATTTTTCAGCCTGAACAGAATGAATCAAGGACTTATTCAATATTGAGGAACATTTTATTCCAAGTAATTTTTACTATGCATCAAGTCATGAAATTCAGATGTGCATTTTAATTCTACCAGACAACAAGGCTGGTCATTTTCTTCCAGCTGAGCTCTGGCTGTCACTGTTGCTCTCATACTAACCTTTACAGAATAGGGAAGGTCCTTGTTCTTGGTCATAAAAGCGCTTTCATTGCACAAAATTAGAAAGAGTGACACTTTTTCCAGTTGTTTGTTACCCCCATCCCTGGGCCAAATCAGGTGAACATACAATTTCATGGGACACGTCATGATTCAGACAAACTGAAAAATGAGCAGACCAATGGTTATTAAGAAACAGTGCTCACAATGTGGCATTGGGGTTCATTAGAAAAATGTTTTACCAGACAGCAGTTGAATATATTTTTGATTAGTTGGCTGACTTCGGTGCCTGCAGCTGCTGATGCTGGGTTAAAGTTTCCAGTGAATCACCAGCCTAAAAGATCCTCTAACATCAACTTTAACTGATTTTCCAGAAGCCAGATTAGGGTGCAGGAGCCAGACTCAATGTACAAGACAGGGAAAAAGTGTTGCCTTCTCCCTATCAGTGGCAACACTCAGAAAATATACAATTATATTCTACTAAATATTTTTAAACATTATATGTGAATTTACTATTCATGACCTCATGGCATTCATATCCGCTGAGTAAAGGCAGACAGAAACGTGGTGACTTATGGACAGGTTGCATGTTTCTGGGGTGAGTGTCACACCATTAATCACCTTGACTAATTCCTTTCCGGCCAGTGTGCTGTAATACTCTTGACTCAAAAGCGATTGGAAGCACCAAACAATGCTGAGAATGACAAGAACTTTGTGAATAAACCTTCACAAGGTTATTACCGCTGCACTTGCCCTGTACCCAAGATGTGTGTACAACAAGGGCATCATACCCTCAAGTGTATGTCAAACATGAACTTATCGCTATGAATATATTTCTATCTAGCATTTCTGTAAGTTGTTTGAAGTGTGTAAATGTAGCATAACATTGAAGAGAAAAGAAAGCCAATATAGATTATGATCAGCCTTTTTTTTACATCTTTGTGAAAAACTACTGAAAGGCTTGTATTGAATGGTTTAGCTGTCTGTCACTGTGTTTGATATTGCCATGGCTTTTTCTTACAAGGCTTCCATTTCAGTTGGGTTTCTGCATCTATAAAGTTTAAACTGCACACAAATTTTCACCCACTAAACATTTTAGACGGACATTAGTCTCCCCAAATGAGTTTGATTGGCCTGCTTATTTAGCGAAATGCATCAATACAGTTACAGTGGCCACAAAGCATTTGGACGCTTTATAACTACTTTACTTGGTCTTTTGTTTGTGTTGAAATGCTGTTGCAAAAACGTTTTAAATTTTATTGGTTTAGATTCAAAGCTACTTGTGATATGCCCCAATAACGAGGTGCTGTATGCATAAACTTATTTTACTCACTGTACAATGCCATAAAAGGAACGACCGACCTATTTTTCAAAACGTGATCATGAAAAATTGTTACTTTGGTCTGGCTTCTGAGAATGAAGAGCTAATTCATTTTTGCCAGTGGTTTTTACTGATTAAGTGAAATGTTGTGTGCTCTGGCTGTACAGTAAAAAAATGTTCAAAATTCCTGCATCTACATTGTGGTACATTGTGGAACGTTGTGGTTTTGATTTGGCTGCCCATTTTAAGAAGTTCAAAGAAATGGCTGCTTTTTGGTGAAATAGAAAGACTTGTGTTGCACAGTTGGAATCTCCCAGTGGTTCAAATTCCTATTGGTTTCCATCAATCTGTGTCACAGCTCATTACCAAAAATTTGCTTGGTCACCAACTTCAATGTTGGTGCCCAGACTGGCCAAAATACCCTGCCAACAACTGCTTACTGCTGAGAGTTCTCAGTACTTCCTTTCACTTCGAATCTCTTGCTTTGAATGAATATATAAATTCTCTTGTAGTAATAATAATTACAAAGGTGCTGTAAAGGCATAACAAATTCATTCAGTTCATTTTTGACGATTGATTGAGTATTTGAAATATGAAGGAGGTGATGTAGACTTTTTCAAGTACTTCCACAAATCAGAAATGCCAACTGGTGATGCATTCAACCAAGATCCACTAAACCTTTATCTAATGTACAGCAGGGCTTCCATTTCATATGAAATGGAGACAAGGATTCTGAAAATCAACTTGCTGCCTGTAAAAAACACAGCGATTTCACCTGGTGTCCATAAATAGCAATGATATGCCTCAAATTAGATCAGTTAAGTCACCAAGGTTGGCAATCAAATGTCGAACAGTTGCTCTTCTCCTTTGATAAACAGTTCTACACCTAAAAGGAAAACAATGGTTTACTGCTATCCACAAACACGAGCATACAAGAAAATCAAACAGCAAATAAAAGTAATATGGTGGTTTTTGGCGAGTGTTTCATGGAGTCAGTCTGAAAATTGGAAAGTTTCTCTATGAACACATGACGCCATGCATATGCACACATAAATACACACCTGTTGATTCTTAAAAGTCACTCATGCAACAGGTGCTGTCTTTTGTTGTGATCACACTTTTGTTTGTCATCATCGCGAGAATCCTGTGCTCACATGCATGTGCACTCAGGATTCTCGTTAGCTTCCTTGAATATCCGATTGTCATGTTGCCATGTTCGAGGCCATTAAAAAGGCATTTCAACACCTGTGGCTGATGGTTTATTATAAAGAGCAAATGTAATACAACCAACATAATTGGTATGTCAAATGGACCAGCTGTGCAGTAGATTATACTCTGTGCATTGTTAGTAAGTCTAAGAGTAACAGTCCATGAGACAACCGTGTTTTGAGAGGCTGGATGACAGTCCTTCAGTTGTGTGTCAAATATCACAAGTTGGGATGTTTTGCTGTTCTGTATTAGTTTCGGCCTATGTGGAGAACTGATGGGTTTTTAACAACTTGGGTAACTTAATTTAATCTATTTTATGGGGACCTTCCTGGCTTTCTGTCATACTATAATCCAGCCTGAGGCTGTGTGTAACAAGATTCTGTATTGTCCTGCCAGCGCCTTTATATCCCCCAAGCAGTTCTTGAGACTTCTCCGGTGGTATTCACTGTGTTTATGAATTCTGAGCTTCTTCTTGGAACACTGACTTGTCTAAGATGGTAGTGTAATAATTTTTGTTTTATTTTGAAAATTGGCTAAATGCATTTTTTTTTCCCTCTGTTTTCTCATGGATCAGCTGAAGTGCACACGTTTTTCATACATTTGATTTTTTTTTACCCATAATATTCTGAATCTCAGATTTATGCAGAGTGTACAGCATTGTAAACGGTGAATCAGGAAGATTTCCAGGTCATATTTTAATACAACTATTGCATGCTTTCCTCTTTTCTTGTTTTTTTTTCTAATTCAGGTAAGGCTTGAAGTGTTTATTTTCTTTTGTTCTGGGTGGGACATTTCTTTTTGAAACTCTTCTTCTTCTGCTGCTGATGGAAACGTTACGATAAGTACAACAATTAATCTGCAGATGGGAGGGCCACAGGCCCATTTTCATATTATGTAAATATAGCATAAGATGTCAACTCAACAGGTAAGAAAAAAAAAAAATCAATCATGAGGTGGCCCCTCACACCTTTTCTGTCAAAACCAGAAAAAGCCAACAAAGAACAACTGCAGCAATGATTTTAAATGGACAAAAAAAAGACATTTAACTGGAAATCTTTTTGAGAGGAGCATGGTTTCTATTCTTGTTTAGTATCTAAATTTAAATCTAAAATACAGCTCTAAGAAACATCCATATTTCTCATTGTATTTATCTCTGAAATGATGGTGGACGTTTAAGTTGCCTTTTTTGACAAAACCTAATACGGAAGTAAAAACAGTTAGATTTTAATCAGAGATATTGCATATTGCACAGCATTCTCAAATAAACATTAAGTTTAAATGTCTTGACATTTTCATGACTGTGACAAATTAGTTGGATACAATTTTACTCTGTGACATGCTGAAACTGGCATGTGTACAAACACGCACGCGCAAAGACACATGTACCAGCCATCAAGTAGGTATCAGACATTCAGCTTCACGACTTTAATATCACTGTGACGACGGCTAGTCTGCATGCCAGAGGTGGCTGACATTGTGTGTGTGTGTGTGTGTGTGTGTGTGTGTGTGTGTGTGTGTGTGTGTGTGTGCGTGTGTCCACATACAACAACTATTCCTACTCTGGAAATGATGGGTATTTGATTCCAAAAAGTAAATGATTCCCATGACAGTTCATCAGTAGGAGAGTCATTGTCAAATCTTATTGTTGCAACTTAGATTCTGTTCTTGAAGACATTTCACCTGTCATCTGAGAGGCTTCTTTAATTCTGAATACAGTTCTTCAGTTTGAAGAACCCTGCCAGATGAGAGGAGAAACCTCTTCAAAGAAAGAAACTAAGTCCAGCTGCCATGGTAAGATTTGACCACGATCGACTGGGACATGGGTGACCGAGAATCTTCACAGACACATCAACGGGAGAGGTGTCACAGTGTGTATATTGGTGACAGGCAAAAGGAAACCTGTCAGTTATATATTTGCACTATCTTCTTCTTAGTTCATCCGTCACTTGTGCTGAACAGTTTGAGGTAATGTGATGTGACTGTATCAGTGTCTGTTTTCAAGATTACCTTCAGGGTGAAGTCATCACAAACCTGTCCGTCATTTGTGTGACAGTCATAAAAGTCAATCTGTCTAAAACCGGTTACAGACCTTACCTGAATCATGACCTTCTCTGCATCAAAGATAGGAAACCCTGTTGCAGATTGTTTATCCTTTGTAGTTACAAATTTGTACTTTAAGGTGTTATAGGTCCAAAATTGACAACATTGACTGCCTTAAGTCTTTCCAAAACACTGCATAGTCTATGGTTATGTAATGTTTTATTGAATCATTGGATTAGACATTGTCAAAACGAACAAATATTGTAAGCATACAATATGTTTCCTTCCAAACTACCAGTATAGGACTAAGCTTCCTAAAAGCTTGTAACGTCTTTGTATCATAGAATCTCTGAGCCGCAATATCACAACATTATCTCATATTAAAAGAGAACCCAATCAGGGCCGGTGCATGTCTGGTTGGGACTGGTTTCCTCAGCATCTGTCCATCTGTCTTCCTTTGACTCCTGAATGTCAGAGACTGTTGTAAAAGTGTATGTGCTTGCCATCTAAATGATTGTCCGTCTGCCAACTCTGTCTCTATTTAAATCTTAAGAGACAGAAACCTTTTACCTGCAGTAAAAAGTGAGCTTGCTCAATGTTTGCAAGCTGCAGTTACAGTCTATGAACTTCATCTGGACAGAATGCAGGAATACATGTGTATCTTTTGGGGTGATAAAGAACAAAGTTTCAGGATTCATTGCCTGACACCAAGCTGCTTCAATAAGCTGTTGTCCAAAGCTGCACATCAAAGTAACAGACTAAGGGTGTGTGAGAACTCTGCACTACGTTACAGGCAGACTGCCGATGAAAGCCATGGAGACGTAGACACATCGGTGAGAAAATGGTGGCATTAAGAGATAAGGACAGTCTCAGCGGGGATTCCGAGTCAGGATTTGAACCTGCTGCTGCAGCTCACTGTTCTGTCACCAAGCCCTCTAACTAGAAGCATTCTGTGCTCATGTAGAGAACACACAGCATGCTTTTAAAATACCTAACTGCTCTCCATTTCTGCAGACTTCATGTATATGAAAGTATGGCAATAAATGATAAAATTAGGAATGTCTCTTGAAGGCTATAGGAGCTAAGCTAAAAAAAAAAGGGGTCCACTGGCAGCTGCAAACTGGCAATATTTGGCAGTCTCATTTTAAAATCTAACTGTAGTGCAAGTATAACACATGAAATAAGGAGACGTGGTGTCAAATTCCTCATGTTTTTTGTTTTTTTTAAATATATAGTTTTGGAAGAGCTGCTCAATTCTCCTCATCACCTAAACAGAAACTTCCAGAACCAGATAGAAATAACTGAATGACAGAAACCTATCCACATTACTTAGTGATTTTGCAAATTGACCCTGCACAGCATGCAGTCAGTCCAAGTTCTCTGGAACTCACATGAAGTTACCAACCAATATCCTTAATAGTTTTGGTGTGCCCAAATTGCAGCCTGCCCATAAAATGTTCCACACACAGATTTCTTGTTCCATGAGTCATTTTATACCATCAAGGTGCCAAACACACGGGATGCAATAATGTTTGCATGGAAACGCAATAAACATCCAAACAGACTTACATGTCTGTGGAACTACTGGACTAAAATGCTATCATTTGGGACAAAGTGCTAGCAAAGGAAAAAACGACATATATTATGTTCATAAATTAGTAATGACCAGTTATGGCAAGATACAACGTCAGATGTGGACTTATCATTAGGCAAAGCAGTGCAACACAATTATATGTATTGCTATGCTGAGGAACACAAAATGATGCCTGCAAAATAATTAAAAGCAGTGGTTTGTTACTCAAGGAGGCAATCTGTAGTGTCTGTTAACTTGCATTGCAAGGCAAATCAATTTCACACTGAGTAATTCAAAGCAACACAAAAGATCAAATAATGGTAAATTCGAGCCATGCAATTCAGTTTTTAGTTGTGTAATGTACCATAAAACACGGATATGCTAGGCCACCTTAATCAAAATATTGCTGAAATTTAAAGTGGTGTCATAAAAAAATAAATAATGACATTAAAAAGTGAAACAAATCACATTTAAATGTGTCTAACATGAGGCAGAACTAGGGCTTTGATGTCTTCACTGCAATTTTTAAGAATCGTCATACTCTATGAGTTGATATTGCAGATGAACGTATTTAGTTCCTTTTGAGGTGAATGTTATAGGTGCGTGCATCTTTGAAGCTGAGGCTGAATGATTGTGGAGGCTGTGGCAGACAGGTGGAGGGAGCGATAGGAAAATCTGTGCTTCTGAATTTTGTGATTTTGCATCACAAAATGTTGTAAAAGACTGATGTTTGAAAATTATGTAGCTCAAATTGATTGCCTGAATTTTAAAGATTCACGGTGAATAAAGTGACCGAAGTTTCACAATGTCAAAAGATGTAGAAAAATGCAAAGACAAAGTGAGGAAAAAAGACCTCAAAAAGTTGACATTGACAAAAATGTAGTAACTTAAATCAGCCTAAGGAGGGCAGAACAAACAATATACTTTTGCTGTCGTAACAGAAGGTGGGCTCTATGCCTTTAAAAAAATTAACAATATACAACACAATTAATGATTTGTCCATTAAGCATCTTACAATTTAACATACAACAAGGACCATTCAGCTCGGACCTCTATTTTTGATAAAGTTTCTGGCTTTGAGGATCTATTACTCACCCACTGATGATAATTAGCTTCTTTCCTTCTGCCCTTGGTTTAACTTCATTCCATAACCTCTTCTGCTTATTTTACTCTTTCCTTCTTCATTCAAACTTAAAAGAATAACCCTCACTTTACACTGTTATTCAGACTTTGCAAGTGTCTAGCCCTCTGTGCCTCTTTCAGAATATTCTGTGTCTGCCTCTCTATCTCAGGGTCTCTCTCTGTCACTATCCAGCTATTCCAGACATGTTTCAGGGCTTGGCCCCCTCCAAATATGGGAGGAGGGCTGTAAACAAGGAAGGCGGCTTCTGCTGTCACTGCCTCTCTACTGTAAACCGCACACATTGAAACAAGCACACACTCATTCCACTGTGGTAAGAGACTGCTTTTAGAGCTATTTTTCTGAACTAGGGAAATTTACAGAACATAAATCCATGCAAAATTATACTGCAATGTCCAAAAATGTATGTCTAACTAATAATAGTTTAATAAATGTATGTCAAACTTAGAAAGCCTATATTTGCTATAATTTCACCATATTTTCTGCAGAAAGCACCGGTATTAGCATCTTTTGCTTAAACATCCAGCATTGACCGACTTAAAGGGATATCATCAACTTCAATTCAAAAGAAAATAATACTTTTGGTGCCACTGTTATTATCAGAGGAAAAAAAAAACACGAAAAAAGTGTTGCTGAGCATCCCAGATTTTTCAAAAGATTTGTAGGGATTAGAGATTTTTTGTCTGTTCAGTGGCCTAAACAGTGGCCTTGTGACATTAGGGTCGACAGCTGCCAGACCACAGGGGCTATTAGTGGAGTAAAGTCAAGCCAATGAACATACCACATAAAAACGGCAAAAGACCAGAACGCATGTAAAGATCTTTTTTTTTTTGGGTGGTAGGGGGTTACAGATGTATGCTAATATAGTTTAACAAAACTTCTGCAAGCAGCTGCATACATAAATAATTATAAATGCATCCCTGTCTATAGACACACACTTCACAGCACCAAATTTAACAACTGCTGACTGCTTAAGTAACGTTATTTCAAACAAACAGCGTCTGTGGGCAAGGAAGACCTCTCCTCACATGCATCAGTATAAAATATACATGACTAAGACCCCTAATCCTACAGGCCTTTTAAGACACCTATCTTTCATTGAGCCCTTTCAACTGGATTTCCAAGGTCACTGTTAAAAACAGCGTCTGGAAGAGTGTCAGCGAGGCTCTGTTGCATTCAGACATCAACACAAGGCAATAGTTTATGTGCATAACACCCACCCAGATAAACATCCCTAGATTCCTTAAATGATGATGATGATATAATGAGTGACTGGTGTTGAGCGAACTGCAGTGTGTAAAAATAGTCTATTCTGTCATGGAAACTACCATCTTTGTGTTCACCTGTGAATGTAAACTTTAATAAGTCAAACAGTGCAAACAAAATTAAATTCCAAGAGTGGCTTTTGGCATCTCCGTTTTGACTTTTTAAAAACTTCTTAAGACTGCTCAAAGACTCCAAAAAATAATGGATATAAAAAGAAAATGGAATTCATAGAAGACATAAGTTTTGTTTGGTTTTTCCCTATTTTTTTCTTCGTGTGCTTGTTTTAATCCAAATAACTTCAAATCCAGATTTTTTTTCCTTTTTTTAAGCCTGTTTCTGTAGGATAAACATAATCTGTTGTCACATGGAAATGTTGTGATTTGTTGTTATAATTCATGTGCATATATTACACTTGTTATGTGAAATAATGCTGCCCTGGTCATCCTTTCACTCCAATGAATAAAAGTAAATCCATGCATATACATGGGGATTCTTTTACTAATAAACTCAATATTTCACGAAACTCCAGGCTGATTCAATTCAATGAATATTGGTATCATCACTATTTATCAATCAATTCATCTAGATTGTGGAAAAAAATGTATTGCCTTAGTTTACATTTTCCATGATTTTCAAGCATCATTGCTAAAGAGATGGATCACTTTACCATGTAAAATACAACAGCCAAGTTATTTTTTGTGTTTTTTAGCAGAGAGATTTTGTTGGAATGTGACCAGCCAAATTCCGAAAAATGAGATCCAAGTTGGTCGGTGGGGACAACGAAGACAGGTCCATATACATATAGTGGCAATAGTTTGAAGGTGTGGAATTTTAGCTTTTGATTGGTGGATTTTTTCATTTCTGTTAATGTTTGTGCTTTTGAGTTTTGCCCAGTACATTTTTGAAGCCGACTGTGAAGGACAGCACTTGTTTTCGAGTCATGCGTCAGCCTTATACTGTTTTATATGTGGACAGATTTTATTGGAAAGCCTAAACCTATAACTCATGTATACACACACACACACATAGATAGACATACGCTCCTCATGGTCTACATGGTCCACTCTTCGAACAGGAGCAAAACTG
>CAAKHD010013297.1:61311-73038 GCA_901007705.1 Fistularia tabacaria | reverse complement strand
CACACACACACACACACACACACACACACACACACACACACACACACACACACATAGATAGACATACGCTCCTCATGGTCTACATGGTCCACTCTTCGAACAGGAGCAAAACTGCAGCTTGAGCATTTCCCACAGATTTTCTTTTAATGCAGCTATTTCCACAATATTCCTCTGGGGGAGTTCATAAAACTGAAATGGGCCTTGCACTGTAATAAAAAGACCCATATATAGAGCGGATGTGACCTCATAGTGGCTTCCAACTCCTTACTCCTCCTCCTGTTTTTGCATGACTTTGTTTAACAGCAGCAATTATGATCCTCATGATCAGTGTTTCTGCAAGACTGTTTTCTATGGCTTTTATAGCAACACTTCTCCCCAGCCTGACCTTTTCTCTAACTGAAATATAACTAGAATACTTTGTCAAAAACTGAATAAGCAAATGATATTTCAGGAGGAAGAAAAACGCTATTATGCTAATGATTCTTAAGTTTCCAAACATTGAAATATTTCACTCAGAGGACTGGAGACAAAAAAATGTAACCCTAACCACCTGAAAAGAGACAAAACATTTCAAAACTTGTTTTTCTATTAAAATGGTAGTAGTAAGTTTTTCTTTTAAGAGTTTATTTCAATGTCTCTTTTAAAAATTAAGTTAATTTATATTTTTCAGTACATTTTTATTTACAAACATTGTGTTTTTTCTATAATTTCTTGTTCTATCACTGTGCTATTCTTTTTCATGGCAGTCTTATGACTACATTGCTACTAATTGCTGAAAAGGAAATCCAAGAGTTGGCCAAAAAAGGCACCGCTGTTGTGTGCCAGGACTGTTGCTGCTGCATGACTTATGAACTGTTTGTGGGCTGGTAAAGCCGCTCTGACACCATGATATTACTGGGATTATAAAAACCAGTAACCTTGACAATGTGATGCATTGGAAAATTAAATTGCCTCTGCAAGGCTCTTTGCATGGCCTTTTAAATGCACTCAGCTCACAACTACAATTTTCTTCAGCTACTTTGAAGGGAAAAGTATACTCATGCTGTACTTTTGTTCTCTACTCAAATACCTCCCCATCAGTACTAATCAATTTCAATACAGACTGCAGACAAGTGACTGAAGGGTATTGTGGAGAACATTGCATAACTTGTGCCTGATATTTCATTCTAAACTTTTACCTCAGAAGCTCACAAGCAGAAGCAAGCAAAGGATGAAGGTGGTTTTGAGTATTTGAGGGACGTGGGGTTGTTGATGTTTCAGGTTTCAACACCCCCCTGTTGGGAGGGCATTCAGTAGCACTGCAACTGACAGCCCCCTATTTCTGCAGCAACTATTTAAGGCGTGTGTGTGTTTGTGTGTGTTTGTGTCTGTGTGTGCGTGTGTGTGTGTGCAAGTGTGTAATGTGGGGGGCCAGGAGACTCATATGGAGCAGAAAGAACCTATGTGGCTATGGCTATTGAGCTAATGGAACATAATGGCTGTTGAGTCGACGAAGGTATTCACTCAAGAATTCCTAAAGTAATACTTTAACAGTTTGCTGTTGGGTGTTTAGGTTGTAACTTGTAGGATTATTGTGAGATAAGTAATCGACAACAATGTTCTGAGGTATGGCATATGTGATCAAATTCATACATACTTCTATCTTATATGTAGAGAGAGAGAGAGAGAGAGTGAGAGAGAGAGATACAAACATCCATAAATAGGTGTACTATATGCTGTCCCTATGAATTCATCGTCTGAAAAAAAAACATGAAACCAAACCACCAAAGCAGTATCACCTGGCAATGCGGCATATGTCTGTTTGTAACTGTAAAGGATTGACAACCTGTCCATCAAACTGTGTGTATGTGTTTTGACTTACCATGCTCGCCATCCACTGTGTCCTCACAGTGGTGACTGAAATTATCATAGGAGTCCCAGCGGATCAGAGGATCCTGGGTGTTGTAGTCCACAGAAACACTCGGCCCATTCTCCAGGTGGCTGAGGCCTGAGAAACAAAGTTATTACTGGCAGTATGGGAACAACAAAAATTGTGCATAAAAAAAAAACATAAAATGTGAAAAAAAAAACACATACAATTCATATATATATTTGCTAACAGTACTTTTGTTGTTGTTGATAAAAATGTAATTACCTTTAATTTTTTCTGGGCCATATGAGAAAACAAACTCCACCTTGCCATACTCTGGGAATCTGTCATCTGTGCAAAAATAAAGCACAAACATATTATATACATAAATGTGTATATATTTATACACACACACACATTTTAATACCTTTTTTGCCGATTGAAAATTAAACAAATTATCATTGAAAAGTGTAAAAAAATTATATCAAGCATATATAATAATGATAAGCCCTCTTAATGTGCCAATATTCTTGCAAATTCTTAAATTCAAAGATGTTCAAATCTTTAAATCTTGCCCCCTAGTTTAATTTCCCGAAGTGCTTTATGCAGATTCACCACCAGAGGACCCCATTTACAATAATATTAAGATTTTCTTGCAGCAGTTAACAAGAGCTCTTTAATGTCAGATAGAAAGGTGCCTAGAAAAACAACTAAATGGAATGTGGTACTTCATTGCATGCAAATTCCACTGTTAGTCAAAATAGCTTTAAACACACATCCAATACAGATCGAATGCAGACAAAGAAACAGGAATATCAATACATGACAATGGCATTTACCTACAGCTTAGCCAAATCTATTTTTTAAAGATTTTATTCAGGCACTAATGAGAAAAGCCACTTCACTTATTGTATATTTCTCTGCTTTGACTGGCACAATTGAACACACACACTGCTTTTTGAACATATAAATACGAAGCACTGCAAATACAAACCCACACAATATATATAGATTTTCCAGGTGCACAGTTACCTTTGAAGGTCTCATCCAGCTCATTTTTTCCAAAAACCACTCCAAGGTCATGGATTGCACAGGTGTGGAACTGAACCCGGAACACCACATCTCTGGTGGGGTTCCTGTACCGTTTGTGGTAACACTTTAGCTATGACAAGCAAGAAAACAACAATCAATAAACTTTACTCCCAACAGTCTATCAGTTGGCTGACTGATTTAGCAGTTGATTCAGATATGTTCTTATGTTGACTGTATATTAGATGCTCGTACCAATTTCTCAAAACATGCAACAACAACTCAGAATCCTTGAGATGAGACTCATAGGGCTCTGTTTTGGACCTGAGGCAACTTAATGGAATGCGCTGCTTAAATCCGCTGTGTGCTGTGTATCCCTAACAGAGCAAAACTACTTGTACATCTCTGTGCCAAAGGATGTTTTGTGTTTTACGCCTTGATGATGCTGCTGATTTTGTTGCATGTCAGCAATGAATAACACACGTAAATGCAAGCACTTTCAGGTTCAGGTCATTCAGGTTCAGCAGCAAGAAGAGCCACACTGGTACTTGTACAAAATTGCTGGTAACTGCACAGTCATAACAGCACTGATTTTAACAACATTTGCAAAATAAGTAATGAATTATGAAAAAAATACACAAAAAAATAGAATAAAAATGAACTATGAAATGTGGGACCGTAGAATATACAATTTATGGTGAGATATTATTTTTGAGAAAATAAACTCGACAGATAAATATAGTGCCCTGTCTTAAATGAATGAAAAAAGACCTGAGTCAAAAGCAGCCACTGTTCTCACCAAGATGTCTCCCTTTAGAAGCAGCCCGGGTTCAATAGTGATACAGATACTGGTGTTGCTGTCTCCTTGAACATTGCTGTGTATTAACAAAAATCATTACATGTTTAAAGAAAGAGGAGGAAAAAAAAACGGTGTAACATAAAGCAATCTCTTTCCTCAAAAGAAAAAGACAACACACTGATGTAAATTAAAAAAGAATGCCCATACTAGATTCCTGATGTGTAGACCGGTTGCATTGCCTGATAGATCTTTAGAAAAGGACGGCAGCCTATCAAGGGAAATAAAGAAAGTGACTTGAAAATATCTCAAAACCAACCAGGAGGGTTCCTTAACTGTGTTTGATGAGTCAATGCTCACCTCCTTTGGATTCAAAGTTTGGTATGCCGTGCATGATGACATGGTGCAGAAACAGAGGCTTGTTGTTAATTTTTATGTGTCCGGACAGCAAGCCGTTGAAGTATCGGACATACCTGCGGGGAAGAGAAAGGTTCCACTAGATATTTCCCATCGAGAGAAAATTACTCAGGAAAAAAGCTGTTAATCAACAAACATTAACCCCAGTTAGGAAATAATATATCTTATGCAGTATCATTTTGAACACTTTTGGGTTCGTGGTTGCTTATTTTCAATACATTCATTTTTTTTTTCCTTTCATATTGTTATGAAAAAAAAAAAATTCTCAAGGATAGACAGTTGATTACCCTAATAGTATATACCTATAGGCTGTGACACCAGATTAAAAAATCCAGTGTCTTCAAAATGTCTCATGCTAGCACCATCTTTGGGTGAAGACAATGTATATTAAATGCTTGTCAGTTATTAATATTTAACCATCCCTCAGAAAATGAGGTTCACTCTGGACCAGTTGCCAGTCGATCACAAGGCCACATATAGTTTAAAGATGTACAACTAGTCACACTCTCTTTCACATGTCTGGACAACTTAGGGTCTCAAATGAGCTCACTTCATGTTCTGGACTGTGGGAGGAAACTGGAGAACCTGGAGGAAACCCAGGCAGACACAGGGAGAACATGCAGACTCAACACAGAAAGGCCCCCCATTCGGACCTTCATGCTGTGAAGTGGAAGCCCTAACTGCTGCTGCCTAATTTGTCACCAATTTTTGAATCTTTCATTTGTAAATAAAAATATCTATAGCAAATTTTGAAGTACTGAGGACACTCTCGTTATGGAGCAAACTGGAAAAAAGTTAAAATTTGACCGGACTGTTGCACTGGATTGTGGCAGTATAATAATGGATTTTTTGTCCTGACATCACGAGTACCAAATTTTCTGGCAATCAATACAATTCATGAAGATACTCTTGAATTATTCCATCACTGTGCCTCGGGAGGATCAG
The DNA here is from genome assembly GCA_901007705.1 of Fistularia tabacaria. Lineage (NCBI taxonomy): Eukaryota > Metazoa > Chordata > Actinopteri > Syngnathiformes > Fistulariidae > Fistularia > Fistularia tabacaria. Next base: position 68,002 of record CAAKHD010013297.1, on the reverse strand, counting down.
GCTGGAATACAGATCAGATCCACAAGACCTATACCCTCATCCTGTGTGGTTCACCTTTACTGGCCATGAACTGAATTCCATCCTGACTATAAAACAGTCTTGATACACTATGGGAAATGTCAGAGTGAATTGGTGTGTACAAAGGCCAGCTGGGGGTCTGCTGTGTTAGTGTGGTCTGGTGTTAATGATGATAATGATGAGGGTACCAAATGTGACCTTGACTGTGAGGTTGCCACATGCACACACTCCCTCAGCTCTGCAGGCCAGATGGTTTAGTCTCTCTGAAATTCAATTAACTGGTGTGGGACTACGAGAAATCAGTGCTGAAAGTAGGAATGTGTGTTCGCATGCATGTGTATATTGAGAAACACACGAGATCTTTTTTTTAAATTTTTTTTTTTACAAAATTCAATTCAATTCGACACGAAAAGTATGTAGTCTATGAAAAGGGGAACATTTTTAACGAATTCCTTTTATCGCTTGTTCTGTCACCTATTGATAAAGAATTTAAATCGACAAAGCATCATCATTTCTTTTTTATGATCTTGTTTATCTTTTTTATTTCGTTCAGCAGGAGTGGAATATAAATAAGCTTTTTTTTTTCCCCTTTCATGTCTTATTTTTATTCATTTATTCATTCATCAGGCACTTGGGGTCACAGCAGGTTGCCAGTCGATCACAGGGCCAGATTTGGAGACATCCAGCTATTTACTCTCCCATGCATGTGTCTGGACAATTTAGATTTTCAATTCATATACTACATGATTTTGGAGTGAGGGAGGAAACTGGCGAACCCTGAAAAACCCACATGAAGAACACCCTCCGCACATTTCTATTTTATAGATGATTCACAGAACATGACATACGATAGGCCACTTATTGTTCTTTGAAAGCCCTGACCCTAGGATATGACACACAAGTGTGTCCTTGCTAAAATTTATTGTTGGAAAATTATCATACTTTTTAGTTCAAAGCTATGGTTAAAGACAGTTGAGTTGTAACCACAAAAACATTAGGGAAATATTACAGTAAGATTTCAAATAAACACTTCTATTAGGGGAGAGGGAATGGTTGTATTTTTAACAGGAGCAACTTGACTGAAGGCAGGAAATGGGAAATGAAACATGGTTCCCCTCTGAATTTTCCATCAAAACAGTAGCCCACACTCTCTGCTGGCAGGAGCGATTGAACATGGGCATACCGAATTCCTGGGTTTGTTTTTACTGCTTTCATTTGTGACTTCTCCTCTCAAGTACTGACCGCAAACATCCTAATAACACTGAGAGATTCAATTATTCCCCCTCTTCCCTTGGTCTCGTATCACCAAAATCAGAGTCCAGACTTCAGGTGATGCTGCCCTATGGGCAATGGAACCTGTTTGTGAGCTGTAAAATCAATAATAACTAATGCAATTCAAGATATTAATAAGTATTATACCAAGTCTTAATAAAAAGGGTCTCCTTTAAACATGCAGTTGAATAATGACTTGATAATTTGAATAGGGTGTGATAAATACATCTATTTGCTCCTATTATTAATTGATGTTGCCTGATGACATACGTTTCAAGGATGTACAGGATCTGCCTATTTGCATCAATATGGAAACTATTTTGATCTTTTTGAATTATTCTTGAATAAATAATTTTTGCATCTGGGGTATCTCGCGTGAGTATTCATTTTGGTGCAATTTCCATCAAATTGACATAAGAAGTTTTGTTTATGATATTTTTCCTCCATTTCAAAATATTGCCAGACTATTTGCTATGACTGAAGTTGTCAACCGAAAATACCGGTGCCAATCAAAAAAAAAAATCTGTATCAGCAAGGCTCATTTTTAAGTCTCGACATAACTACAACATCAGCAGCTGTTATAATTATGGTTACAGCAACAATACTACCACTACTACCATTAATAATAATAATAATAATAATAATAATAATAATAATAATAATAATAATAATAATAATAATAATAATAATAATAATAATAACAATATTGAACGTCCCAAATAAATGATGTAAAGTGTAATATTAGGTGGGATTGACTTAGGTCCTCCGTACCTCAGTGCATTTTTGATTAAATGCAACTCATGCTTTTAAACAGATTGCCTGGGACAGTGTATGTTGTAGGGGAAAATAGAAATAACACTGATGAGCTGATGCTCACTTCAGCCTGAGTAAATATTTCGCACCCAGGGAAATTTTGATTTGAATCAGAAATGTACCATTTCCTTGTGCTAAATCAAGAGAAAAAACTAAATGTGAAACAGATGTTCTCGAAATGCATTGACTTCAAACATGGTATTGCTGAAAATCCTGGTATTCCAGTGAATTTCTTTTAAGTATCCAATTTAGAACACAAAACATGTAATCACTCAGTATAGCAATGTATCTTGTTGTAAATCAGAACCACGAAAAGCCAAAAATCTTGCTCTTGTGCATTTTCGAATGATTGTCCAAAAATTTTATGGAATTATTCCAGTCTTTTACAAGCGTCAGGGGCAGCAGCAAAATGAGCTCATCTCCTGTTCCTGATGCTCATGTCACACATACCAGACCATAATGCTGGCAGACTCCAGAGGCAAAGATAATTATATCCAAAGCAGGAAATAGCTGAGTGGTAGAAGAAGGCCATATACCTATTAGATAATGGCTGGCTCCCAAATTCACAGGCTGAATAAAGAGGTGTGAAATCCCCTTTTTTTTGTTTTTTTCTGATTTATTCCCTGTAACATTTCATCCCTCTTGTATGGGAAGCTGCAAGATCAGGATTCCTCTCTTCAGAGGTGGAGAAAGCAATAGAGTAAAGGTCAAACTTTCAAAGAGTTATGCAAAGGAAGCAAATGATATGCTTGGAACTGATTTATGACTTAGAAGAAGATGCCTCAGAATACAGGGCCCAATGAAATTGTTAATATACCTGATTTGACTCACTCTGGTTAAATGTCTACTTTGCTGTTTTGCTCTGTGGCCAAGAACAGATCATTATCCCAAAACAGTGCTGAAAGGGGAAGAATTAGATGAAAAAAAAAAGGTCAGAAAGACAGGAATGAAAGAGAACCAAGCAATGAAACTTCCCCAGAGACGGGCAGAATGAAGGCAGACGCGATCTCAATTATCTTAGTTGAAATTCATTTATAAATAAAAAAGAACGATGACAACAGCAGCAGCAAATTCTTTAGTAAAAGGTTCTTTAAACAAAAGCACTGAACTTGTTTTTGCTTTCCCTGAGAGGACTGATTATGTGCTGCATTCACTTTATTACAATGATTAAAAAAAAGGCCACAAATCAAACACAATATATCTAGTCGGGGTGGATGCAATGCTTTTAGTGTATTGAGGGCTAGAGTTTGTGTTTGCCAAAAGGCAGCGTAGCCAGACAGAACCAAGGAATAGACACAACATTGTGCAGTGCAATAGTGGCAAACTTGCAATCACAGGGAAGCCAAGCTATCAAATATTCTAAATGTTATGTGGCAGCCTTTGCAGAAAGACAAAAAGGCCATATATGATCGTCAACAAAAACGAAACAGAGAGAAAACTCTCAACTTGACAAATACCTACCTTCTCCTTTCAAATAGTAATCCACGCAATTCCAAAAATGGCTCAACGTATAATTTGTAATAAGTTTTTCATTCATAAAAACAAAAAAAAAAAAAAAAAAAAGACATTACTGTTGTTGCTACCAAAACTAAAAGACTGAAAGACTGAGTTACATTTTTGACAGGTGGTAAGTGAATTCTTCCTCTTGCATTTGGGCTGCTTATGGCCACCTGTCTGGAAGGTTTAATACTTCAGGCCGAATGGTAATTACTGTATGCAGTGACACCGCATGCCATTGGATTGTAGTTGTGAACATTAGGAATAGCGAAAAGTGCAACAACGCTAAAGCAGCCCAAGGGTTGAGTGTGCACCAATTGATATAAAAGCTGACAAACAGTGGAATGCAGAAGCAGGAAGCATAAACCCAGATCATATGGTGACAAAGGCAATCATGACATCCCCCTAAATGGAACAATATTAACATTGTTTTTTTGGGGGGGACTTTTAAAGAACGTCACTCCTTCTGGACCTTTCGAAACGTGCAGGTTAAAAGCACTAAAAAACCCGGTTCAGCATGAATTTTTCATAAAGTTATACTTTATTAGACAAAGATTTAAATCAAGAAAGGAGGTCATAACAAACCTTTTCTGAGATGGCTGACCAACAGGAAGTGCTTTGTCTTCATAGAAACGTCTCATGGCGAACCTGTCCAGTGCCTGATCTGCACTATATGATGGAAAAGGAGGAGTTGTGTTAAATTATCTGTCATACTGTGGTGCATTTTTTAAATTACATACAAATCCGTGAAACGTAATAGCTTTATTTTGGAAAAACTGCATTTTTTTTTCTGAGTTTGCCTATAAGAAATATTCTCTGGGCCTTACAAGATTAAAAACAGGTTTAAATCCAGCAGGCATTTTCCTACCTATTAAAATCTGGTTGCATAAAAGATTGATGACCTTTTGGAGGAAATCTTTCTGTGTGAGCCAGAAAAATAAACCAGCCACGATGGATTGTTTGGCCACAATAATCACATCAGTGTTTAATTTTCAAGGATGTTCAGGTCTCAGAGTTTTCGAGCCTCATTGTGATGGATTGCTGATTCTGTCCTCACAAAACCTTTTGAAGAGGAGTCAAAGCAACTAAGGAATTAAAGTGCTGAAATACTTTCAGTACTGACTACAACTCCATGGTTCAGGAAATGTCTACCAGTGTGGTAACAGGTTTGTTACCTTGCAGATATGTTGCTGTAGTGCATGTAGGCAGCCACCACGACCCCTGTTCGACCCCGGTTTCCCTTAGAGAAACAAAGCAGGGGAGGGAAAAATACAACAGTGAGTACAATTATCCGTTAGAAATAAGACAGAGGTTGAAAAAGATGTTTGATGCAGGATTAATCGGCAGCAAATGAGACCGTTCAGTCAACTATAGAGTCAAAATGAGATCAGCAAGCAACATGAATTACATGAATTACATTACAAGGTGGTCATGTAAAAGTATTCAAAACATGACTCAGAGTCTAAAAGAAAAAAAAGAGAACAAGAGAGCTGCTAAAATACAGTAGGGACAGAATTTGGGCTTAATATGTTGCTTTCTTTTCTTCTGTTGAATGATCGAATATGAAGCTGCCGCAAAGTTTCAATATGGCCACTGTTGCCGATTACTGTTGTAATTCCATTGCTGTCTGTCAAAATGTGTAATAAACTATCAGTTTATTACAGGAGGTTGGAAGTTTAAAGGGGGAGGCTGGGAAGAGAACCTGTAAAAGGGAAGGGTGGGAGTAGTGACTTTAACTGAATCTGTAATATGTGCAAAACTGCAATTAGAGAAAAGTGGATGTTGTTGTTATGTCTCCGCCGTAAATGGTTTACCTTGTTGTGAAGAACTACAACATTACGTGGATCTCCGTTAAGCCATGTGTCAATGGCCTTGCACATGCTGCAAATCTTGTCTAGAGGTGGTGCATGGTGGTCTGGCCAGCCAAACTCCAGTACCTAAGGAAGATAATAGAAACCAAATAAGGGATCCGAGAGTTAATTTTCGCTGCTGTCACTATTGGACTTGATTAACCACAGATTTAAATATAGGAGACATTGAATGTTTAACTGACTGTACCTTGTGATTTAACTTTGCTAAATCATTCTGCTGCTCACTCAGGTTGAGCATCTGAGGTCAAAGAGAGGACAATTAGACAATTAGATATTAATTTGCTTTGAGTTTATGTTTTTGATGAAGTCATATAAAAAAAATCTTTATTGTGACAAAGCTTATTGCATAACAGCAAAAAGTGGTACATGACATTGTTCTCAGTTTTCGTAATTGAGATATTATTCACCAGGTAGTGTTCCCCATGTTTGGACCGTAGCATTGCTGCCACCTCTTTGAGGTGGTTAGTGTAGGTGCACTCCTCAGCGGCAGCAGGGAAAGAGACGGAGATGATCCTCTCTGTGATGTAGACCAAGTCCACCTCATAGCTCTCCTCCATGGCCTGAACCACGCTTTGACTCCTGGAGAACATGAGAGAGCAAAGAGATATTCACTCTGAGGGCCTCCACGTCAGAAAGTCACCTGCTAAGTTTTTAATTGACCAGAACAAGTGTGTTCATGACCAAATTTGACCTATTTTGTTGTTGTTCATCATTCCTCTTATGCCAACTACTGGTGTAAAAAAAAAACAAAAAAAACTTGTAGTTGTGTGTCTGCAAAATTATATCATATGTCATAAAAAACTAGCAACGCAGTCAACAGACAGTGAAAAAGATTCTAACCAGCAAAATTAAAATAGAGAAAAATTAGTCTAATCGAAAGGCTGTATTTTATAAATGATTTAGGCAAATAATGACAGGCTGGTGTAGCTGATTTAGGGGTCGCATTCGTGTACTGGATTTTATAAATGACCGAAGACTACTCGCAGATACAAAATACTGATTGATGATCAGCTGGACAAAAAAAAACAAATCATAACAACCCTCATGTGACATGATGTGCAAAATAAAGTCACCTTGCAAGAGTAATTTTGTCTGAATAACTTAGCTGAACTAGGATACAAAGAATAGGGTTAGATGGGGAAGGTTGATTCGCTGTGGCGACCCCTGAAGGGAAAAGCCGAAAGGAAACGAAGAAGAAGAACTTCGCTCACCTGGTAGCC
>CAAKHD010013297.1:36103-44712 GCA_901007705.1 Fistularia tabacaria | reverse complement strand
ATCCCCCGGGAATTAATTTAAAAAAAAAAAAAAAAAAAAAAACTACCAAACTGACAGCAACTTGGGCCGCACGTAAAGGCAGCCCCTAAAATCACCTTCAAAAAACTATCAGCCGAAAAAAAAAAAAAAAAAAAAAAATTAAACCGAAGTTAACACATGAACTTAAAAGATATTCTTTACTTTTTCCATGAGAAAGAGAATATCCATACCAACAAAAAACATGTATCAATCAATCAGTTGACAGGCATCATGACCACTTAAAACTGTTGACCTAGAATCAAATACATTTTTCCTATAAAAAAAGAAAAATAGGACCTTAACATTGTGTTAGATTTTTGACCAAAAACAACACATCTTGTTGAAACACCCATCACTCTGTAGTAATAATTATTCTTCTTGACATGTCAACGCCACTGTTGAAATCTGGTTAGTTTTAGGAACAAAAAACATTTGGTGAGGGTTAAGAAAATAACAAAGCTTAGATTATATAAACTACAATAGAAGTCTCCTGATGAAAACTCTGGTATGTATTGGATCTATTCGCTGCCGCAACAACTCACTCACTATACGTCATCACATCACTGCCTTTACCCTGTCAAAATTTTTTTCTTTGTTTTGTTTTTTTCGTAGTTTTTTTTTGGGGGGGGGGGGTTTGATTACACACATATTTGTGGCTTGCGGAAATGTAAATGTCATTTTTTAAATTTATTTTTATTTTTTTCTCTCTTGTGATTGGCCTCAAACACCACATTTTATGGAAGCTATTTCCAATGAGATTCAACATATTGGATTGCCTTCTTATTTAAATCAAATAGAAAAAAAAGACTGCCAGTAAACTCAGATTTGTGTCCAACAAAGGCACTGAGATTGTTTCACTGCAAAACCATATTGATGTTAAGCATGAGGCACAGAGGAAGTTAATAAAGTGGACACATACAAGAGGCCAAAGACCATGGATCTTAGAGGAAACAGCTATTAGATCATGGTCAAGCCACAGTGAGTGGGTTTTGGTTTGGCCTCATGTAAAGTTACTGCAAGCTACAGACAACAAAATACCAAGTCAAACAATGAATATCAGATGTGCAATTGTGGCTCGCTTTGGACACAGGTTGAAAACCTCCAAATCAGAAAGCCCGCCTTGGCATTTAAAGCAAGTGGAACTTGATTGCATATCATAAATGTTAGGTCATTTAATTTGTCTTTCAGTTGTGGGAGAGGACTAACATTTGGCCACACCTAATTTTCAATATTCTAGGTTTCCATTCATGGGAAACAGTTGCATTTGCAGAAAAAAAACAAAACCATTACATTACACTTCAACGGCCAGGGACTGATGAAAGTAAAAAGGTAAAGGTGATTTTGCGGTGCTCGGCGAGAGAATAATCAATGAGGAAGCATTGGAGTCTTGAATGAGAGATTCTATTTGTTATTGAGCACCACCATACCACTATATACTACCCTGTGCACTTCCGGCCTAAGCCCCTAGTCTTGTGAGGTGAGAGGCCTCACCCCTCAGTGTCCACCACAATTTCACAATTGCTTGATGGAGCTGATGTTGAATGCTGCTAATGTGATGATTCCTGCTTCATTAGAGGTTGGTACAGGATGCAGAAATTGACCACTAAGCAGCAGTTAAAAACAACACAGGCCAAAATCAGCTACAACGCTGAGAAATTTGTCATAAAATTTTGGTACTACAACACAAGCTGCTTGAAGTGAGTCTTGATCATTTTCTAAAGGTATTGATCTGATTGTTTCTTTATCATCTTTAAATTTTAGTCTTGCTGGTCACTTCTGCCCTTATATATCTGCGGCGCATAATTAAAAGTTACCAGACCTTCTCGTTTTCACAGTTTAAGAGACTCACATTTGGTTTGTTTGGGCTTGTCATAAAAGCCTGCAGTATATCTTAAAATTCAATCTGAAAAACAAACCTGATACTGGAAACAAACACATATGAGGAATTTGTATTTCATAGAGCCAGAGAAAGTTCAAAATTGGGTTCATTCTCATGCAAAACCTTTGAATGCAACTGTTTCTAAGACTTATTTTCATTCTCAGTGTTTCTTTTTAGGTTCAAACGTTTCACTCCGATTTGAAAATGTCATAGAGAATAACAGCCCAGAGGAGGTAAATGTAGAAAACAACCATCTTGAGAAGGATGGACCTGCAAAGAATAGTCATTCCACAAGCATCACTCCCAGAGAACATCTTCATATTATGAGACACAAGGGAGACATGAGTGTGGACTCTCTTGGCAGATTAATAGGGTTTCTGGACAAGTTGAAGAACATGTTCTCCCTAGACCAAATTAAGACAAACTATATCAGGGTAAGAACATCAGGTTTTATGTTTTGTCTTCAGATCAAATTGAAAATGTGCTTAAGCACATTGTGAGCTGTGGTGCCATATTAACTACATTCCCTTGTGTTGTTTGGTGGGAGACAGGACATGGAAGCCAAATGACCTCTTGGCCATTCATGTTTAACTGCCATCCCTGTGTTAACTCAAGGTCAAAGGTGAATGATTGCCATCATCAGTCAAAATCGTTTCTCAAACTGTTTTTGGTGGAAAGCATTGTTGTTTCAATGAAAAAGAGTGAGAAGAAAAGGCAGCAAAATTTTTTATTTACAAAAAGCATGTTGTTCTTTTGCCAAAGTCGGGGGAAGTTATATGGAGTGAAAAAGGAGGAAAATAAAACACTTGCGCCTGCAGCTTCTTGACCCATTGCTGCTTTTTCTGCTGCCACAAATCACTACATACTTGTCAGGTCATGAAGGGCTACCGATCAGCAGATATGTCTACTTGGTTCCCATGCAGGCGACTTTCCCATGCACATGTGGCGGATTAAAATAAACTTTAAACATGAGAAAATTTGGCATCCATGTGTCATTCACGTTTGAGCAATCCTTCAAATCTGCAGAGCTTTTATAAGTAAACCACTAACAATTCAACCTGAGCCCTTGTTTTTGTTAAATTGAAATCCTTCAAAACTTACTCAACAGCCCAAGCTACAGCACAAAATAACTTCTTAAAGCATGTGAATGTACAGTACATCTCTCTTACCTGCACTCTGGTGCCCTTTTTTCTCACGCTTTCTCCTCCTCTGCTTTGGTTCTACCTCTGCATTTCTCCCACATTCAAACTTCCCCTCCTCCAGGAGTGCAAGAGAGGGAGTACCAAATACAGAACACCCCCTCTGCCCCCTTAGCCTCCTCCTCCACCTCTCACTCAAAACAACAGCAGTAATCCCAAACGCGTGCCAGAAAGCTACTGAACTCAATTCAGCGCAGTCTCTGGACTGGACCAGGATACACTCCTTATACTGCTGGCTCTCACTTTTCCAGTCAAATGCCAAGAAATTTTGAAACAGTCTTCGTAAAGCAAAGAAAGTGGCTTGAGGCTCCTCATGAGTTCGATACCCAAAATGAGAGCTGTCCGGAGGCAGACAGTAACTGTATCTCTCTGTATCCCTCCCTCTGCTCACCCGGTCCGTCTCTTCTCTCCCTCTCTCTCTCTCTCTCTCGCTCTCTCTCTCTCCCTTTTTCAAATACTCAACCCAGCTGTTGACAGATGTTTGACAGGCGGAGAGATAGAAAGCACATGAGTAAGTGAAATTGAGGTTTCTCCTGTACAGTATTGTCATTTCAAATGTCAAGAAATTGCCATGAGGTACACAAGTGTCAGTATAAACTAAAAACATGTGCTCAAAGAATACACAAAGGTTTGTATAAATCTTTCATTTTTTTCATAAAAAAATAAATAAATAAATAAATCTTGAAAAAATATTTTTCTTCTCCTTCTCCAACTTTGCTCCCAATATAGGCAGATTAGGGGATGGCAATTAATTTATTTTTTTTATTTGTTTTGTTTTGTTGTTTTACATCAAACTGCTGGTGGTATACATTATTTATTATCATAAACATAGCAAATAAACATAACATTGAAATTCAGATTGAGTGATATTTAGACACTGTCTTTGTCCATGTCTGCAATGGAGGTTGAGTATTTCAATTGCTCCTTAGAGGGACCAGGTATAGATGGGGATTAATGTCGAAATGCTGATGGCAATGGACTTTGTAGGGCTGTCTTGACTGGCACTCCTCTTCAAAGTTACATGGAGGAGGAGGGCAGGTCCAGGGAGGAGTGGCAGTCCCCATTTCAAAAGGGCAACAAGGTGGTGTGCTCCAATGACAGGGGGCTCAGGTTGCTCAGCCTCCTGTGTAAAGTTAATGCCAGGCTACTACATAGGGGAGTCTGGCTGACTGCCAATCCAGGAGGAACAACGCAGACTCTGTTCGGGTTGTGGAACACCAGACTAGCACTTCATTCCACGGCTGCCCTTTGTTGCCAAGTCCGTCCGTGTTCTTCGTGGACAGGATTTCTAGGTAATGTCATTGGGAAGAGAGTTTCCTGTGTGAGAACCTAATGGTCACAACTGCTACTGTAGTTTGCAGCTGAGGGTTCATTAGCGAGTGAGGTCATGGTTTTATTTGGGCAGTGAAGGCAGCGCGCAAGCTCGAATACAAGCTCAAGCGCAAACGCTAGCCCACTTTTGACACTTTTTTGGGTTGACAGTGATGACTAAAATGATAATAAAAATATGTTGATATTTGCTGTAAAATCTTTTCCTTCAGGCTTCTCTCTTCCGGGGTCGCCACAGTGGATCATCTGCCTCCATCTATCCCTATTTTCTGCATCCTCTTCTCTCACACCAACTAACTTTATGTACTCTTTCACTCCATTCATAAAAATCCTCTCTGGTCTTCTTTTAGGCCTCCTGCCTGGCACCTCTAGCTTTGGCATTCTGCTACCAATATATTCACTATCCATCCTCTGTAAATGTCCAAAAAATCTGACATGTGCTGTCCCTCTGATATTGTCATTCTTGATCCTATCCATCCTCGTCACTCCCAAAGAGAACTTCAACATTTTCATCTGTACCACCTCAACTTCTGCCTCCTGTCTTCTCCTCAACACCACTGTCTCGATACCATACAATATGGTTGATCTCATCATCATCTTGCATACCTTTCCTTTCATTCTGGCTGATAGTCCTTTATTGTACATGACGCTTGATACTTTTCTCCGTCCGTTCCAACCTGATTGCACAGGTTTTTTCACAAGTCTGCACTCAAAGCCCTTAGTCTTCTTCACCTCTATCCCTTCTCTTCTTAAAACCTTACCATTGCACTTGCGTCCCTCTGATTCAAACACATGCACTCTGTCTTGCTCTGTCTTCCTCTCCTCTCCAGAGTATACATCCACTTCTCTAGATTTTCCTCCCCCTGCTCTCTGCTTTCACTACAGAACCCAATGTCGTCTGCACAAATCATACTCCATGAAGATTCCTGTCTAACCCCATCTGTCAGCTTGTCCATCACCAAAAGGAACAGGAGGGGGTTCAGAGCTGATCCTTGATGATCCCATCTCCACACTGAACTCTTCTGTCATGCCTCACCACTGTCTTACAGCTCTTATAAATGTCTTGCACCATTCTCACATACTTTCTTGCCACTCCAGACAACCTCATACAGTACTACAGTTCCTCTCTGAGCACCCAGTTATATGCTTTTTCTAGATCTGCAAAGGTATAATGCAGCACCCTCTGACCTTCTCTGTACTTCTCTATTAACTTTCCAAAAGTAAATACTGCATCTGTGGCACTGCATCTTGGCATGAAACCATAATGCTGCTCACAAATGCTCACTTTGACAATCAGTCTCATTTCAGTTATTCTTTCCCATAACTTTATTGTGTGGCTCATCAACTTTATTTGTCTGTTGCAACTACAGTTCTACACATCTCTCCTTGTTACTATGTTAGCTATGAAATGCGTACAGTAATTCACAATATGTGATTTTTGAAAGTTTCTTTTGCCATTTCTTGGATTCAACATCTAAAAGTTATTTCATGACGTGCATGATAAGTACATCAAAAAGTCTAATGCAGCGATTTGCAGCCGTTTGAACTTTAACCATGATCCGTCTTCTTTTTGATTTTGCCTTGCATTAAAACCATTTCGAGCTCAGTCTTCTGCGCTCTGTCACAAATTAGAATATAATTCAATTTCCTGTTAGATTTGACTCGTGCTGAACTTAGGTCTTGACCTCTAGAAGAAGGAGTTTTGCTAAACTGGGCCATCAGTCATCCACTCGCACCCGGTTATTAGGCCATCCCAATAGTCTGCCTGCCAAAACTATCTCCAGACAACTACGCTACATCTATACTACGGAATGGCGTCACTATGGCAACGAGCTGTGATAGCTCTTTGATGTGACGTGTTTGCTCCAGGGAAACAGACTAGCTTCTGTGAAGGCCCACAAAGTAATGGGAGGCTTGGCTTGTACAAATGTGTGTGCGTGTGCACACGTGCGTATCTCGCCCCCACCACCTCTCTCTTGTTCTACCTTTTTCATTTTCATGCCTGAATGGTTATTTTGTTATTCCCTTTTTCATGCCAACATTCTTGAGCACTGTTCAGCCCTGCTTTAAGCATGTCTTGCTGTTTATGGTCGTGCTCAACTTTCTCCCTTCAGAAGTCAAAACAGGCAAAAAAGGAAATTCTGAGATGGAAAAATCCTCTAAAACACCAATAAAGACAGTCAACTTTGAGTTCAATGTAGCACACAAGTACTGTGTTGCAATTAAAGGATTTTTTTTCAGATACTGAAATAAATGAAAATTTCGCTGGTTTTAAACTTCCACTGCCCTTGGCTTGACCATTTCATCTTGGAATTATGAGAATTTTACGAATGTTTGACGATGTAGCCACCAGTACCAGAGAGAAGTGTACACACATGTTCGAAGTAGGAAAAAGTTGGATTTGTAAGTACGAGAAAAGAAAAAAAAAAAACGCATATTTTTCAAACCCTGAGGCTGAATTAGAAATGTGGATTTGATCCATTCAAGTATAGGCTGGAGCAGCAGAACCAAAGGAGAGTTTGACAGACCTTATGATCTCAAATGCATCAAAATTCATGAGATGAGGCCAACTGTCCTCTACTGTCAAAATGAGGTTAATATTATAGCTTGCAGAGGAGAGTTTTCAATAAAATTTCTGCAAAAGTATTGGATTAGCTGCTATGACATTTATGGCACACTCCCTCAGTAAAAAAAATCATCAATGTATTTTAGTCTTTTACTCCAAAAATTAATATCTGTGTAGGTCGATGGTTTCTGCCCAGAGATCTGTCTAACCAACAATAGTCTCCCTCAGTATACTTATCTCATATATATAATTAATCGAAAGGAGCTTACTGCAGTTTGAGACTTGGTTGCCATCTGCGATGATTACTTGCAAGGGTGGGAAATCAATTTTTACAAGGGGCCATATGAGAAAGCTGAAAGCTGTCAGAGGGCCGAGCCAACAATAACAGAAAATCAACACACTTGTACAACATGAACGGAATGAATGTTTTGTCATTCATGTTCTTACCTCACACGGGATGGACAGGGACGCCCAAAGGGCCACAAAATGCCCAGGTCTGCTTTATAGGCTGAATGTAACCTTGTCACTGATAGCATTCTCTGAGTTTTAAACTTTTAAACTTTTAAAGTTGTGTTCTCACAACCAAGTGGCTTTATTGAATTGACATTTTGGGAGGAAAAAAAAAGCTCTCATGCCATTTCAGAGGGATGGATATCCTATTCAGTACAAATGATAAAAGTCTTATAAAATGTAATTCCTCTTTTTTGAGTTTCTTTTTGCATGTGTTTCAGTTTACGTTCTTCCATTTTTCTGCCCGATACTTAATTCAAATGTTTCAGGTCAATACTAGCCAGTTACATAAATAGTCTCAAATTTTACACCACAGCAAGTGGCTAAACAGGGTTACAACTGTGCCTGTAGACATTTTAAAGAGCATCTGGCTTGTTCTATATGGACCCGTGCCATTTGCCAGAGGTTCAATTAAAGGCCTTACCGAGTTTTCACACATCCACAAGTGTTAGGATGCAGATGAAAATGTTTGGGTGGAAGAATGAAAATAGGGACCTCAACAATCTTTATTCCAATGGCCCGCAAAAATGATGAGGCTTACTAAGGTCCATTCCTGCAAATTATCACGCATTTAAATGTGAGACAAATGGTCTGGTGAGAAATAATGATATACTGTAAATACAGACAAGGCAATTTCATGAGCCAATCCACTGAAATGCTTTGTTGCACATCATCAAAGCTCCTGTTACGTGAGCAGCTCATGAGCTCAACTGGACAGATGAGGATTTTGAGCCACTGGAGATGAAAGAGTATCATATAAGACACCTCACCACAATAATATACTGGGGAGTCCCTTCTTCGTGACAAAGGAAATGATAAAATCTCCCCAAAAAATACCACCTGTGATGGTGCTGCTGAACCAGAGGGAAGGCTACATTTCTGCTGATTCTCTTTTTCACATTCAGGACTAACAGTGATACAGCTCCGCACAAGCTTATGGGCAAAAGGCCAAAATAAATAAAGAAAAGTGTGTGTAAAATTTTCTGATTTGGCTCTTACCACTGATTTTATTCTTGGATGGTGAACATGACTCATATCCTTGTTGATCTGTTGCTGGCCTGCCGGTGCTCCAAGACTACAACTACAGGAAGTGGAAAACCCTGATTAA
>CAAKHD010013297.1:28603-31103 GCA_901007705.1 Fistularia tabacaria | reverse complement strand
TTTTTATGAAGAGCTTGTGTAACAGTTTTCCCTTAATTTCTTTAACAAATGAGTCAAAGGTGCTATGTATTAGTGAAATACCTCTCCATCACCTGAAAATTGACTAATGACCATCATCTTTGCCAGAGGAAAAGTTAGGTGACGTTTTCTGCCTAAAACATAGAACACTGACTGATACATTCAGTCAATAGGGATGTAAATTTATGATGCATCAAAACAGGGAAATATTTCTAAAATGCATTAATGCTTGTCTGACAGTCTGACAGCTGCGATATAAGGAGTTTATTTGAAAGCAGCTTGACTAGTACTTGGCCCCAAGGGACAAATAAAGTATTTATCATTTAAATTTGAATTAACACCATATTTTAAACATGTTTGTTTTTATCAGAACATCCAGTTGCAGCTGCTTATTTTGAGGCCCTTGCACATTATTGTGAAATTTATAGACACATAATTTTTCATTGAGAAAAAAACATTTTATCAGAAACTGCCACCCCATCAGGCGGTGTGAGGTGCCTATGGTCATTGGGTGAAAGTCAGGGTATACCTTTGACTGCGCACCATGTGTCAAAATATAGAGACATAACCATTCACACCTATTCCTTTATAGCCTTTACTCAACCTAGTGCATGTTATTTGAAGTGTGGGAAGAAACCAGAAAAGCCAAATAAACCGCAAAAGCAGACAGAGAAAAAGCAAACTCCACACAGTAGTTGGTTTTACAACGAGAGAGCACTGGGTTTTTTAATCCAGTGACAGACAAACACCTTCCCAAGTAGAGTACTACCATGCTGCCCGTAGAAAGATAAGTCCCCAAGGTATAATTCTATGATGCCAGATTTTGTTGACAGGAGACAAATCATTTTTAAATGCATGTGAAACTTGAATTGATATAAAGCCATTTGCATTGACTTCCTGAAGTGACAAACTACATACAGAACAGCATTCCTAGTGTAAATTATTTTTTTACAGATCCACAATATAATTAAATCAAATACCAAAACCATGGTTCCACAACGGAAGTGCATGATCATGGAATTGCTGTCTTCAGGTCTAAAATCACACAAACACCATCTGGCATGCACAGTATGTTCCAGGAAATAACTTTCCGTATCAGGGCCTACCAATTATTTTACACATTTTACATAAAGAGCAACCAGTCAGCACCAGTCAGACTGTTGGTCATAATAAAGCTATTTCTAATATCTATCATGTTAAACATTGTCTCTCTTCGATTGAATCATAAGGCTGAAGCTGGTAAGCAATTTAGTGTTTTTTCAAGGCAAAGGCATCCCAAAAAGTCATGCAGGATATTATGGTCGCAACTGTCAGGGAGCAGGGGTAGAACCGTAAAACAGATTAGATAATATACTCTTAATTTACTTAAGAAGAAGGGTAAAGAAAAAGAAAGTGTCTTAACAATGCTCAGTCTGGAGTGAAGAGGCACATGGGGAGAGCTTGATAAAATAAAAGAAAAGTAGTCTGTGGGCCGAGTAGAGGCACGTTGTTTCAGGGACAGATGATATCAAAGGAGGCTAGTTTGCATCCCAGCGTTTTCAAATACCAAAACTTTGTATGGTGGTTTATAACAGATGAAGCTGATAGTCTTGGTCAGTTATCATGACAATCATTTTCCCATCTTCCATTATAAATGGCATCACTCAAGCAGGAATGAGTGCTTGAATGAAATGGAATCGTCAACACTTTGTCATTTGATGTTATGGCACAATCCATGCGATTGCTGGGAAAAGCTGCATTTTTGAGCTGTTTTTTCACTGCAGACACCTTGATACCCTGATGGCTCTGAACACCATGTGTTAGTCCAGAGTTCATGAAACCATGCACAAAAAAAAATCATAAAATAAAGAAACTTTAAAATATCAAAAACTGAATTGATATTTCACTACGAGTATGTATGCTAAGAGATGATAGTATAACCAATAAATAAGATGCAGAAAATTTCAGTTCAACCATTCAATTTCTATACAAAAACTAAGTACAAAAAAATGTTACCTGAAAGAGTACAATTTATAAATACATAATGTTCCTCTATTTTGTGTGACGACAAACTAATTTATGTTCATCCACTGTTTGATATTTATTACTGCATCAAGTGAGTGAATCAAAGCCAGTCAAGTTTAATGTTTAATGTATTGACAGTCTATTCACATTGTGTTTTGGGCATTATATAAGTATACTACTATACTATTCATAGCACAGTGGCAGCAGCATGATACTGCAATATAAATAAGTGTAAGTGCACAAATTGCAATGTGACTTTGCATAAGGCTGCAAGAGTGTAAGCCAACAAGACATCACTTTAAACAGGGATCAAAAGAGGTTCATTCTCTTACCTTCACTTCACATTTTTTATGGCAGGACAGCCGACACACTGAAAGAAGACAGACGTGGTCATTTTTGCAACAGTTCATTCACTGATTTTAACGAAAACATATGCAGACACTCAAACTGAGGAAAACGGGAGATCACAAATTACAGT
>CAAKHD010013297.1:18603-23603 GCA_901007705.1 Fistularia tabacaria | reverse complement strand
TGTGATCCCTGGACTTGGGTCATTGTCATACACGTTTCTAGGCTAAGTTTGCCTTTTTCATGGGAGAGATATTAACTCTCAAAGACAGATCTATCATATAGTCTGGGAGTTTCAAAGATATAAACATCTCTCCACAACAGTTGCTCACAATCCACAAAATGAACAGCACCATGTAACCTAACCAATGAAATGAAAATGAAACAGATATAGAGGACA
Organism: Fistularia tabacaria; assembly: GCA_901007705.1. Taxonomy (NCBI): domain Eukaryota; kingdom Metazoa; phylum Chordata; class Actinopteri; order Syngnathiformes; family Fistulariidae; genus Fistularia; species Fistularia tabacaria. Next base: position 23,387 of record CAAKHD010013297.1, on the reverse strand, counting down.
AGAAGAATAAGAAGAAATGTAACATAGAAAATCAGATTTAGAATCCCACAAATCTTGATTATTTACGTTTGATACATCATTAAATCATATTCAAGTATCAGTCAGCAGATTTTATCTGGACTCATGTACCTTTTGGCCAACTTGAATAATTAATAGAACCATCTTTCACATTTAAAATGGGGAATTGGTTGATATACCTGCATTCCAAGCAAGGAATCTTGCCAAATATGAAACCATGATATTTGATAAATGATGGCAAATTATCTGTTGTGCCTAAGTTCAACTGTTTCCTCCGGGTTCGCTGTTTTTCTCCCATAGTCCAAAAACAAGCAGCAGGATAATTAGAAAAATTGGGAAACTTGGTGCGCGAATGAGAGCGTGAATGGTTGTCCGTCTGTTCGTGTGGCCGTGCAATTGTCTGGTGATCTGTCCAGGTTGTACGCCCCCTCTCTCCCGATGGCAGCTGGGATAGGCTCCATCATCCCCCGCGACCCTGAGTAGGATTAGCGGTAGACGATGGATGGATGGATGGATGGATGGATGGATGAGGTTCAACTTCGTGTTCCATCAGTTCAGTCAGTCAGTCTCTGTTTATCAATGATCAACCCAATGAAATGAGGAATAACAGGGACTGAAGACAGTAACATTTAAAAAGGTTAGAATGCCACCGTTAAGAGGGTATATAGCGAGTAAAGACAAATACCACTTAATGACTTGAAAAATCATATTTAGATAAAATTGAGGAAACTTGATTTATAAAGTTTGATGAAAAATGTTAATTAGCAAATAGTAGATATCACAGGAGAGCAAATGCACCAAAATAAATCTTGAAATGAAGATGATTATCACTTTTCTCACATGAATAGAAAATACAAGACAGCCGTTCACGTTCATAAAAATACTTTTGAAAACAAATTATTTGGCTTCATTATGTTTTTTTGCATCTGTGGAAAAACTGGCACACATACATTCAAACGCACCACTAAAAAAGCGGACGATGTTTTCACTTTGAAGTTACTTAATTAAATCACTAATTAATGATGAAGATTGGAAAAGCCTTACGGCAGCGAAATACAGCACAAACTGCACTAATATAATCACATCTCTCTCTTTCTTTCCTTAAGAGACAGTAGTACAGTCAGAACTACAGTATCTGGGAAATGGTTGAATCGTTGGAACAAACCTGAAAAAGAAATGTCAAAAGATCCATGTTGTTATTGATTTTTTTTTTCAAGATCATATCATTGATGCTCTTTGGGATTCTGGTATCTAAAGGTTTGTGAAAGGCTCCTGAAAGCAGATTGTTTTCAGAGTATAAACTTTATTTTTCCTTAGCTTCTTATTTTTGCTCAAAGTGAGACAAAGGAGAACAGACACTTGCCTGGATATGTCTCTGTCTTTACCGGTTCCCTCTCCCAAGCGCTCCTTTCTCACCATCCCTCTGGCTTTACAACCTGCTCTCTGAGTCATAGTGACGATGTCATTTCCTTTGTGTATTTGTGCTGCTTAGTCGAACTGGGTTGGGCTCTCCTGGACAATAAATCTTGCTTCTTTCTGTTAACAACAGTATTTTACAGGCACTTTGTTCCATCTATTAAAGAAAGATGTCTCTCAAGGGGTATTAACCTTCATTACAGACTTATCTGATTGGCTGGTTTGTCTATTGGCAGGTCTACGCAAGTTATTGGAAAGAAAAGAAAAAGTCTAGCTCGTAAAAACGTAACATATTGATGAAGAAATATATAGTAAGATTTTTTGACTATAATTGCAAAACGACATTTTTTTTTTATTTCACATGCCGATTATATAACGTTACAGAACAGCATCAGCTTTCCTTTTAACTATTTTACACACCTTCATGAAAAATGCATTACTTGTGTAGATCCAGATGAACATTTATTTGATCAGTAGCCGAGTTCTGGGCTCTGATTACTTCTCTAGTTAAGTTAAATCAAAGCTGCAAAACTCCACTCAAATAAAACCTGTTTTTGCAACTTAATCATGCTTGCTGTAAACCTTGGCTGAAACAAGATTCAAAACACTGAATTTAGGTGAAGCAAAACCCCTGCCCCTGAACTGCTCTGCTGACATTCGCAAATCAATATCTTGTACTGAGAAAATGCATGTTTACAGATACTGTACCTACTGTACCAGTACAACAACATTGAACATTACTGCTCCCGGTTTTGGTCCACAAAATTCACAAGTCAGGACATTTGGTGATAGATTCATGAATAATAACCATTACACTCCCTCATACTTCAGCGGATGTTGCATTCTAATGCTTAAATATGGTTGTAAAGCCATACTTGAGTGAATGTCGCTATTGTACATATATTTTGGAAAACATTAATTTATTTTCTGTTGTTTGCCTGCCTGTTATTTTCTGTTATATAAACAAGAGCTCCTTTGCAAAATTGAAAAAGTTAGGAGAATCCAACAGCTGTTCATCTTACTTTAATATATACAAGTCCTTGCAGAAAATGGAGGGAATGTTTCTTTCCATTACAGTTCTCAATACATCTTTCACCATTACTGATCTCTTCACAATCACTGGTCTGACAGCTATAATAGTCTTAATGTTTGATGCGGTGACGTAAAGAGGAACTGACTCTTGTAATCCTTTACCTTTCCGTGTCTGAGCTTAAATTCTACTTGCATTACACCAGGCTCACCAGCCTCACCAGCCTGTTTTTTCCCTGCATGTGCCGCATTTAATTTAGCTCAAAGCTTTTACAGAAATGTATTTCCAAGCATTTTCACTCCCCTATCTCCCTAAATCTTAATGGCTTTTGTCACAGTGCGACACACTTTCAATAAGCTCCAGCAAGGAATCAACGCTGACCTTGGCTGCACAGAGGCAAGGCAGAGCCCTACGACGGTAGTCAAACATTATGATTGGTTAAATGCTCAATAATTGCTCAGAAAATGAAGGTTGAGAGATAAAACGTGTAAATGGCAGAAACTCTGAATAATGATTGGTTGTTACATTAACATAATGGGTTTACTATGAAGGCTCAGGGGTGCAATGGTTAATATTCTTGACTCAGAACAAGAAGGTTCCTAGTTCAATTCCAAGTTCAATTGTGGAGTCATGTTCCTAATACAGCAGGGTATTAAAGAATACATTGTCAGTACTTATGAAAGTATATATATATATATATATATATATATATATATATATATATATATATGCATAGTTCAACCCAGCTTTCACCTAATGGCAGCTGGGATTTGTTTTCTTTCCCATGAGTCTACACCCCAATACATGGCAGTTTATCAATTGAAGCCCTGAATAAACTTCATACCATCCAGAACTATTGTCCATCTGCTCATCCACCCCCGTCCCCATTACCATGTCTGTCAGATCAAAAGATTCAAAGCAGAAAGTCCTCTATAATAATGCACATCCTTACCTACCTCCCTCCCAAACAAACCTTCTCTCTTCACCACTTTGAACACATCAGACCAGTACCACTTTCTGAGACTCCGAAAAGAGGATTACCTTGAGAAATGTACAGGTATATTTAATACTTATTTGTTTTGTACTCATATTCTAGGTTATTTTGATGAGCTGTAGAATTTCACATGAATCTAATGAGTATAGTAAAACTCATTCTGTAATTAGTTAAACTGTTCGTCATCTTCTGACTACATGAATAAATATCTAGGTAGCAACCAAGGCATCTTGGGGCCAAGATGTTAAAGATGATCAGACAGAATGCCTTGGCAAAACCTCTGACATGCAGCCAGCTATGTCGGTCACAGGCAATTGCCATGGTTACCTGGCTGCCACAGCAACAAGGGCTAGCATTTCTTGTCAAATAATGATGGATGAGGTAGGATAAAAGAAAAAAAAAAGCGTAAACTACATCTTTGCAGATACCCTTGTATAAACATGGCTGCACACTGTGAGAGTATCACCGCGACAGGAGTCCAAATGGCTCTTGGACAGCTGCCTTGAAGCATAAAGGATCCAACTTTTTTGAGGGGGTGGGAAAAACTAGCCTCAGCAGCTTAAAAATAGCTGGTAGTCAACACAGTCGATAAATGAGTGTCCGGCGCACTGAGATGCTAGTTTGGGAAAAAAAGGCAGGAAATTAAGTAAACATTGATAGTTATGTCACCCAGTGAACATAATACAGAGTAAAGTGATCTGCTTGACAGAATAATAAAGATTTATTTCTGATAGAAGTTTTTAGTTTTGCTAAACTATGTTGTACATGTTGTATCCCAATTACACAGAAAAAAAGTAATGCAGATGCCTTTTTCTGATGATGATGCAGACTATCGGATAAAGAAAAAAAAACTACCTCTAAAATATGGCACAACGGAGTTAATAGATTCCAAAGAATTGCTGGGAAATATCATGAATATCATACTGACATCCTCATTTGCTCAAAGAAAATGTTGTCTTTTTTAAAACAGACATGGAAAAAAAATATAGACACATGTGGCACACAACTAAAAGCATCCATAAAAACACACAAGCCTTGTCCTGTACGTCGTGTTAGAGGGAAAGTCCCAGGAGAGGGCAAGAGAAGGAAAATGGAGAGTTATGTACAGAGACAGAGGGAGAAGACAGCAGGGGAAATGGATGTAGATGGAACTAAAAAAGAGGGTATAAAAGGCATCAAGCAAGCGGTCTGAGAGCCAGGAATGGCAGCTGAGGAGAGTAGGTGTTTCTGTGAGTGTGTGTGTGTGTGTGTGTGTGTGTGGGTGTGTGTGTGTGTGTGTGTGGGTGTGTGTGCCCAGGCTCATAGACAGCGCGCCCTGTAAATCAA
>CAAKHD010013296.1:19550-34558 GCA_901007705.1 Fistularia tabacaria | reverse complement strand
CCACGCGGCGCTTTCGGGGGGGGGGGGGGGGGGGGGGGGGGGGGGTGGGGCGGAGGGTGGGCGTGCACACAGACAACTTCAGTTAGTGTCTTCATTAGAGGAGCTGTCTGAAAAACATGTCGGACGGCCAGTGTGCTCCTGCGTAGTGACCCCCCCCGTCCGGGCGTAATTACCCGCGGACGTGCGGCCGAGGCCGCGGCACGACCGACTGAGTCGATGACAGCCGGGGTCGGGCAAAACCCACTCCACCTGCCCAAATCTGGATTCCGGGATGCAGCACAAAAATGAAGGGCGGCGTTGCATCGACGCGGAGGTGGTTGTTGTCCCGGGATTCCCAGAACACGACTTAACATTCAAGGGGCTTGAAAAGCACTCCGCTGTTTTTATTTTTTATTTTTGTGGTTATTCGTGAGGTGAAGGGAATCTGAAATGTACAAAAGGCAAGATTGGGGAATCCGTGACTCTATCAACCCCCCCTCCGTTCCAAGCCAAGTCCGGACGGGTTGCTGGAGAATGTGTGTGGACAAGTTGAGCGCAAAATGCCATTTCTAAGCGCAAAGTCTCGCAATCGCCGGGGAAAAAGTCAGACGGCGTCTCAGATCTCTATAGTTGGACCGAAAAAGGTCCCGTATTCCTAAACGACGACAAAAAAATAAAACGTGATCGTTTTTCGGCCGCCGGACGACGTCCCTTCGGCGTGGGTTTTTGGATCCGCCTCGCCAAAAGCGAACCATCGGCTTTGTGTACGTGTGTCGCGGCTCCTGAGGCGAAAATCCATCGGCTCCTGCAAAAGCCTGACTCGTTTCTTCTCCATTCCCCTCCTTTCGGGAGAACATCCCACAATTTTTTTCTTCTTCGCCATTGGCTCCACGAGCTTTCTGGGTTGTTTTTTTTTTTCTCCCCCCCGCAACAATCCCACCGGGGAACGGCCAGTGTTGTCAGAATCCCTCGCTGTGTGTCACACTGGTGTTTTGGAAGAAAGCGACGCCATCGCATGACGGATAAATAGAAGGACCGTTGCGACTGCAGTGAACGTCTCTCTGTTGAAGTTATCGACGTACCCTGCATCGTTTGCTTTAATTAACCCCAAAGGACGAGTAAGATATGTTTCTTGATGGTGATTAAGTCCGTTTTCTTCCCCCCTCCTCTGCTTCTGCAGTCCCTCTGCCTCTTGTTGAGTTGTGAGTCATGACCTTACCATGGTAAAGAGCATTAGATCCGCTGCTGGCTGTCTCCCTGTGTCCCCTGGGGCGGCAGAAGTAATGGTCGCCCTGTTTCTCCGGGACTAAAAGAGCGATGTTCTTCAAAAGACAAGTCCACCACCCTTGTTCCCTGCTGCAATGAGAGCGCAGCCTGCCACAAAAGACTAAAAATGCCATTCCGCGCCTCTTCTCTACCCACCACGGCGACGCAGTGGCAGGTCTCCGCTGCTGCAGCTCGTGGCCCTTTTGTTGTTAAGACCTGCCGCGGGTTTGAAGGCATAGTTTCCCTCGACGGGATTGTTTATCACCAGGTAAGGGCACAAGAATGCCAGAGACCGAGGAGCAGATACACCGGCATCGCAGCGCTTCTTTTAGCCGAGACGCCAAATTATGGCGTAAAAAAGGAAGAGACAAAGTTAATAACTTTAGATACCCTTCTTTTTTTTTCCTTTTCTTTTTTTTTTTTTTTTTTTTTTACTTGATCTAATTTCCTGCATGTCAAACACAGGATGGATTAGACCACGGTTTCCTGTAATGGAAATAAAAACCCCGTAGTTATTAATTCATTCATTCTGACTTGGAGTCCCTGTTGAGCTCGCAGCGGTAGCAGCTCAGAGGACTCCAGTGTCCGGAACAAAGACGCGGATCCCTGATTTACAAATGTCCAATGACAAACTGGCCTTGAATGAAAAAAATCTATTTCACATCCATCCATCCATTCATTATCTACTGCTCATCCTGCACTCAAGGTTGGGGGTGGGGGGCGGAGCCTATCCCGACCGTCGTCGGGTGAGAATCAGGGTTCATCCTGGACCAGTTGCCTATCGATCACACGTATGGACCCACACAACCATTCATCATCTCATCTGTGGAGGTTCTTCATCCAGGTGGCGCTTACCTTGTTAGTCATAAAAAAAGACCTCTGCAAATCAGGAGAAGGAACCACAGAGAACCCGTTCCAGCTTCTCACTGATTGTGCAAAAGAGCTGAATGGGATCGGCGGCTCTGATTACCAATGGCAGAGGTATCGGAACCTCGGTGGAGATCGGTGTTCTGCCGCCGAACGTTTAGCGACATGGACGTTTACACTGTGGCTACTTTCCACGAAATAAAGTTCACTACATTACGTATCTACGAGGACCTTTCAAGCTCTTCCCCCTTGTTTTTTCCTTTTAAAAAATCCCGCTGGGCCGAACTTCGGGAAATCGAAGGCGTCGGACTCAAGATAGGAATTCATGCGGACTCACGCTGGCTTAGTTATTTAAATGCTCTTCGGAGGCGAATATGACATTTCGCTGCGAGCGACTTTTACAGAGGAATCACAGCGAGATGAGCAGCAAATGCGTTCTGCCTCGTCGGGGACTCACGGAAAGGCTTTCGGCGCCGTTGCTGCTTTCAAGCTACGGCTCCTGACGCTGTTAAAATTCAAGAATTTAAAAGATCCTAAGCTGTACAACAGCTTCAAATGAGCCAAGTCAATACCAATGAAGGACAAAACAGCCCGCAGGCTCCTCGGCAATGCCATCAACTTTCAGCCTCCCTGTTAGCTTGTCGTCCCGCATCCACTCCGAAGTGTTTAAATAGGGACTGGGCCGAGGAGGAGCGGGGGGGTTGGGGGTGCGGGGTGGACTAATCCCCCTCGGTGACTTTGGGACTGGCTCGCCTCTCCTTCAGGGATGGGGAACATTGGCTGAGAGCTGCCAGCCAGCGAACACAAAGACGGAGCGATCCCGCAAGAGCCCCGAGAAACAACAACGAAAAAAAAAAAAGGGAGCGGAAAAGCGGCGCCGAGGCAGTGACGGGGCGCGGCGCCGTGTCGGACGGGAAAGGTCACATGAGCCGTGTATGTCTGTTAGAGCCGTCGCTGTGCGAGGCAGGCTCGGCTGCGAAAGGCTAAGCCTTTCCGATTTCCATCGCACAGTCAGAAAATAGCAGGTGACGTGCTGATCGTGGAAGGACCGAGCGGTATTCTTTTTATTTTTCACCAGCCGCACCACTGCCAGGCAAGGCGCTAACCGAGCCATCCGGGTTCGCTGTCTTGCCCGAGGACGCTTTGACATGCAGACAAAGAGGAGCTGGGAATCTAACCACCAACCATCTGATTGGAGGCGGGGGATATCTGCTCTTGGTTGTGAATCCAAGCGAGCGGCGTTCGGCGAAGACGCCACCATATCGAGTCACGCTGGCCGCTGAAGAACCAGCCGCTAATAACTTGTCGAAGCCTCGCCCCTCCATCAGAAATAGCACAGTATCATCTGCAAAAGTTCAAAATAAAATCGAAATTTAGTCACGGGGATTGGGTTTCCTCCCAAACCACTGAAGTTTGACCTACATTTCCCCGTGTAATGCAAAATAGAATAAATAAATAAACCGACCGAGTGCCTCAGTACCGCTCGTCTGTCACGAGCCACGTCTCGGAAAGCCCCGATGTGTGAAGTTGAAAAGAAATCATTTACACCACGTTTGTTGGCGGAGATGTCTCGCTCCGGAGCGGGCATTACGCGGCTGCTCAGAGAGCCGGAATTTCTCATCAAGAGGACCGGGTTCAGATTTCTGCAAAAAAAAAAATATATATCTTTTTCAAAATTAAAAACACACGGCGTAAACGAGAAGTTCTCCAGTCAACATCCCGGGGCTTGATGGGGTCCGCGATGAGTCTCGATTTGGTCGTCGGATGATCTTTACATATAGCGAGAGTTCACCTTGACTCCTGGAGTTCCCCGAGGACCGGAGGGTGCATGACAGATATATTCTCCAACTTTTTTAGATGAAGTTTTCTTCCAGGGCGGTTTTCCAGGAACAACAAATCATATTTCCTACAATTTTTTTTTCAAATATCGTAATTTTCAAACGATTGAGCGCACGTGAATGTAAGCCGCACCGGCTAAAAAAACAACCGTATCTCTATCTTCGTCTTCCTCCTGCGCACTAAAAAGTCGTCTTCATCAGCCTCAGAATGAGGTCGCCACACACTTCCTCCGTCGCTCGATAGCCCTAAAAAAAATCCATAAATTAGCCGCATCATTGTTTAAGCCGCAGCAACAAGTAGCGGCTTATAGTCCGGAAATGACGGGAATGCCGGGGTCTTCGTGCCCTGACCAGATTCCAGGCGGATCGTCTGCTCAATTTTGTCAATTTTGCAAATCATTCTGAATCGGATCATGATGGACAGGATTCGGGATGTTTTGTCCATCAGAGGGACCAGCAGGTCTTAGATGTTCCGGAGATCAAGTCGGACTGAGATGGTTTAGACGCGTGCAGAGGAGGAATTGTGAAGATCTGGGTGGAAGGGCGCTGAGGATGGATCTGACCTAGATGAAGACCAGAGAGGAGATTTATGGATGGAGTGAAAGAGGACATGGAGTTAGCTGGTGTGAGAGAAGAGGGTTAGACGGAGGCAGATGATTGGCTGTGACGACCCCTGAAGGGAGCAGCTCGAAGGGAAAGAAGAAGAAGTTGTCGAGTCGGATCCCTCAGTCGGGTCAAAGAATTAGGGAAAAATCCTGGAGGAGTGTGTGTGTGTGTGTGTGTGTGTGTGTGTGTGTGTGTGTGTGTGTGTGTGTGTGTGTGTATGAGCGTGTGTTGGGGGGGGTTTGATGTTGAGCTCAGCCGTGTAATAAAAAGGAAATATAATTATATCACCATCCGGGACTCTCATCCATTCTGCCGGCCCTGCCAGGGTTTTCTCAGCGTCGCCGTTTCCGCCGGTTACGCCACGTTTATTAATCTCGGTTTAATATCTCCCGACGTCCGGTTAACTCCGCTCTTCTTCTTCTTCTTCTCCTTCTTCTTCTCCTCCAAATTAACGTCACGGGAAACAAATGTTATGATGGATGTCGCCTTTTGTTATTATTTTCATTCACATTTGGCTGGGCCCGCCGGTAATATCGGATCCTGGGTACCGCAAGGCGCATTTATTACCTCCTACAGTCATGCCTACGCTGTGTGTGTGTGTGTGTGTGTGTGTGTGTTTACCGGTCGTGCATGGTGTGTGTGTGTGTGTGTCTGTGTGTGTGTGTGTGCATTCATTCATGCGTTCGAGCACAAGCCATCTGTTCGGTCCAGATACGCCACTTTTTTTTTTTTTTCTCCCCGATCCTTGTTTGCGAGAGGCGTCCGGCGACCAATCCGGGCCCGACCCGCCGCCGCCGACTGACTGACAGCTCCCGCGGAAAAAAACAAACAAACAAACAAACAAACAAAAAGAGTGGAACAGGTGATGAATTATGATTTCTGAGAAAGAAAAAAAAACAAAAAAACAAAAACGTGGGGGAATCAAGCTGCCGCGGCCCCGAGGCTTCGTCTCCACCCGTTGGCTTCGTTTTAAGGAAGCCGAAGCCGAGAGAACACACCGGCACAAGCAGCCGTCTGTTCCAGATGTAGATCCACAGCTTCGGAGGAAGATTTTGCGGGGAAAAAAAGCGGCGTGATATTATTGCAGTGTACGCCTGCCTTCGTGTGTGTGTGTGTGTGTGTGTGTGTGTGTGTGTGTGTCAAGATCCAAGCCATTAAAAGCAGACCTCTCTCTCTTCAGACACGGAACTGAGGATTCCTCTCTCCCCGGCTCCCCTTCCTCTCCTCTTCCTCAGCTGCCAGTGTCGACGTTCTGGATCAGTGAACGGGCCAGATGGCTGCAGAACACAGTCGCCCCCTCCTCTCCTTTCACTCCTCCCTCTTTTCTTTTTAAGCCCCCCGACCAACATGCTCGAGCATCTCTCTCTTCCCGTCTATCCTCTCTGGTGGCTCCGTAGCAGGCCGGGCCGTCCTCTCGTCTGCTGCGTCGTCAGCCCTGAGAAATGGAGGCGGCAGACGCCGGCGGATTCGTTGTTGTCGTTGGGTTCGTCGGGAACTCTCGATTAAAAACGCGAGCTGAAAATGCTAGCTCGCGGGGCGAGGGGTGGCCCCCGGCAGAAGGACAACATGGACGTACGGAACGACGGGATCAACAAGACATTGCGTAGTCGCGACCATGCAGAGCTGCCTTTTTCGATTTAATTTCCAGGGGTTTGGAGAAGACCGACGACATGCAAGAAAAAAAAACGAAAAACCATGACTGAGCAACTTTTTGGAAATGAGACGGCCCGCTCGATATAATCCACAGCGAACAGGATACAAATTTACAGATTTGGCTCCGCGCCGCAAACAGGGATGGAGTTCAGAACTTTACTCGCAGGGGTCAAACGGTTTGCCGGTGATGTAGAGATACCCGGAAGGTTGCTGGTTCTGGATCCAGGGGAACAGTCTGCCGATGTGTGTGAGGGGTGGAATGGAGCAGCTAATCCGTCTCCTCGTACCTCAAAGGGCCGCTTATGTGCTCAAGTCTGGCGGACTTGGTATCTGGTATCTGGTCTACGGACCGGGATTAAAAGGCCTGGCGGCGTCTTGCGTGCAGCTAACCTGGCAGGGGCTCGGACTCGAGTCTCCGATCTCGGGGCTGTGGTCTCCCGACTCTGGTCTTTGTGTGTGTAAGGAACAAATGAGCATACGTGAGGACTGAACCTCATAGGGATTCGGACATAGGTCTCTGGTCACCGGATGCGTAGGGAAACAAACAAGGATACGTTGGGACAAAACCTGATGGGGTTTCGCAGTCCAGTCTGTGGTCTCCCGATGCGTCAGGGACACACAAAAGTATGTGGGGTCTAAGACTGATGGGGATTCACATTCCGGTCTTCGGTCAGTTGTCTTCGGATGGGTAGGGAACAGACGAGGCTTGTAAGGACTAAACCCAACAGGAGTTTGCACTCCGGTCTTCAATCTGGGGTGTCCGTATGCCTCTAGAACAAGCAAGGATACGTAGGGCCTAAATCTGACAGGGGTTCACACTCCGGTCTCTGGTCTGTGGTCTCCGGATGCATCGGGAAACAAACAAGGCTACGTAGGGACCAAATCTGATGGGGCAGCACTGCGGTCTTCGGTCAGTAGGGAAACAAACAAGGATACAGAGGGACTGAATCTGAAGGCGGTTGGCTCTCCCGTCTCCAGTTTGTGGTCTCCCGATGCGGCGGGGACAAACCAAAATACGTGGGGACTAAGACTGGCGGGGATTCGCACTACTGTCTCCGGTCTGTGGTCTCCCGATGCGTTGGGAACAGAGGAGGCTACGTAGGGACTGAACCTAACAGGAGTTCGCACTCCAGCCTCCAGTCCGTGGTGGTACGTATGGACTGAATTGATGGGGGTTCGCACTCCGGCTTCTCCGGTGTCCGGATGCGTACGGAACCAATGAGGATACAAAAAGACTCAATGCACAGCTGCCGTAAGGCAAACTCTAAACAAAAGACTGAAAAAGCCTCTCGGATGAGGGGCCAAACATCGTCAAGGGAAGAAATTCAAGTCCAGTTGCCACCTAAACAAAAGAATGAATAAAAACATCAGCCGGCCAAATAGAAACATCGCTGCCGCTAATACCGTTCCGCCACAAAGCCAAGCCGTTTAGCTTCCAGAGACGTACAGACACATTCTTTATTGGTCTGCCAATGTTCTTGGAGAAGCCGAAAAAATATAAAACCTGAAAGTTAACGACTGCATACCCTATATTTTTGACAGCTGGTTTAGAGTACTGCTCACCACTGTAAGGACGGGGAGTGCGAAAGAGCATCATGCTTGCATGTCAGATGGGTTTAATTGCAATAACCGCCTTGCTAATCTAGCTGATGTCAGGTAGAACCCCCGTGATGCGCTAAGCGCTTGTCTGCAACATCTGCGATCGTATTTCCTCGGGGCGAGTTGACTGCGTTAGACCTCATTAGATCATATCTCATTTTGATTTAGCAGATCCTGAAATCTCATCCCGGCGATTTCAATCAGACGGGCCGAAGAAGCATTCGTGGCACCGAGGCCCAGTGGGCACCGAGGCCGGGCCGCCGCCGTCGCTAGAAAGTGAAACTTGAAATGTTTCAGTCTCAGACAATCCATGCGGGTCTGGAAGCAAGTTCCACACGGATATATTGTAGTCAGCCTGTGTTAGCTTGTGTTAGCCAAAAATAAAAAAGAACACTTCTACCTTGGAAAAGAAACAAGCTTTGGGGTTTGAGCTTCAGGGCCGACAAGGACGAGTCGGTGCAAATGTTTTTGGAAAAAAAAAGAAGAAATCTGTCCGAATCCGTGGCAGCTACATAGACGGTGAAAGACCAGGCTGACCTTTCATAAAAATAGCACGCGCTACTCCAGATCTGCAGTGCGTCCAACCAACCTTCACGCCCATGCTTTCCACCTCTGTGCATGCAGAGCGTGCCGCCTCTCGCGTTGACGCGGGATATAAATCATTAAGGGCGGGTTCTGGCCGACGCGGACGCGCGCACCTCCCTGGATGGAGGGATTACATCTATCGAGACCTCTTCGGAATTCCAATGGACGACACGAGTGTCAGAAGTACTGGGACGTTGTCATTGTTAAAAGATCAGGCGCATCTGTGACATCCCGTTGTATTCGGCAAGGGGTTTGTTCAGCTCCTGCTGTCCTTGGAAGTTTTACCGAATCGTTTTGAAGTGTGTCGGCGAGGTTCTGTGCTCGCCGGACCGGGAGGGTATACATGAAGTCAGGCTGTGCCGCCGCCGCACCCAGCCGGCCAACTCCGTTCCGGTTCATCCCGAAAGAACCCCGGATGGGGGCTGAGGTCAGAGGTCGAATTCTCCCTTGGCGGACTCAGCCGGCCGTGTCTGGATGGCCCTCGTCCTGTGCACGCCGGAGCGGAAAACAGGTTCCTCCCCCAAAGCTGTTCCCGCGAAAAAGTTGTCCCACCCTTGGCAAAGATGGCGGAGGTGCGGCGCACCCTAGCGGATCCACACGGGTCAACGGAAACCCCTCAATCATCCCGACAACTCTTTTTCCGGTGCAACCATTAACCGATGTCACAATCACGGGGCACCGAAAACAGACAGACATTTGTCCGCTGAACTTTTCAGAAAATGGAAACATTTATTCATATATTAAATCCCTTATCTTGCACTTGTGGCTGGGCCACTGGGATTGAATACAAACTCCCTCTCAGAGTCCTTTATCTCCTGGGCAGTCCGACTCCCCCCTGCCCCCCCCGTGGGACTGTCAGGATGTTTTATTAGCCGCGGCCTATGTAAAGCAATAAAAAGCAATTGCGTTATGCATTACAAGATGGACGATCAATAAATCATAGCTGATCATGTGGTCCGGACTACAGCACAACGGATTTCTTACAATTACTTCACACCCATCCGGCGTGATGGTTGTTTCTTTTGCCCGTAATTAACACAATTATCACTGTTTTTCTTTTTCAGGCTGACCTCCACGCAAGGTCCCCGGCTTTTATGAGGAAATGACGGGGGGGGCGAGAAGGAGGGGGCATAATAGTATATGATTATTATTGTGCCGTATGAACCGCCGTCACGATAATCGAATCATTTAGCGAAAAACACATATGTGAAAGTTGAAAATGTAATTTGCGGAGCGGCCTCGGCTGCGAGCGGGGCGGATATAGTGCAGCCATTTGTCATCTGTCCTCATAAAGAGTCACAGCCCATTGAGGACGGGGCAAATACAAAGCTTGGTTAGCTTCCTTTTCATCTCCCCCTTTCCTTACTTTGCTTTAAAAGGAGACCCAGGGTTGATTGTCTGTGTGTGTGTGTGTGTGTGTGTGTGTGTGTGTGTGTGTGTGTGTGTGAGTGTGTGTGTGTGTGTATGTGTGTGTGTGTGCGCAGTTTGCACAGATATTGTCATGTCTTACAAGACTGTGGGTATATGTGAGACAGCCAATTACAGTGTTGCAGTGCTGACACCATGACAGCTTTTCGCTGTGACACCCCAAGAAACACTATCACGCACTTTTTTCTCCCCCGCCCCCCTTTTTCTAGATCAATACCTTTCCGTGCACGGCGGTATATGAATTAATAATATGTGCATATATATATATATATATATATGGAGATATAAATATATATATATGTGAAGATGTAGCAATGCAGGGGTGTGTATCCCCCAGGCTAGCTCTCTGCAGCTAATTACAACGTAACCGGTGGGCAGAAGGCGTGCAGGTCTCAGCTGGAATTGCGTTTTAATTGGACCACTTTAATTGGTTTATTGCACTTGGAGGCGGAATTGAGTGCCGTGGCGGCGGCGGCAGCAGCGGCGGCGGCGGTGGCGTCTCGCTGCGAGGTTGCAGAGTTGGGAGGTGAAAGTCAGCGGCTCGTGAACGGTTCAAGAGATTTTCAGTGTCCTGAATTGAGCGTCTTGCGCAACGACTTGTTGCACTCGGTGGCTTTTCTTCCTTTATTTTATTATTTTTTTTTACTCCAGGAATAAAACCACATCCGTGCCCCGACGCAAATTAAATCATTAGTGCAAAGAGCCATCATTTGCTAAATGGAGGCTAATGACAGAGGTGTGTTCCCGCCCGACTGGGTTCACACACGAGTTAAGTGTGCGGCGGCTAACACGCTATTATCAACGCGGCCGCTCTTCCTCCAGCAACTTTTGACCTTTCCATTATCTATTACAATTAGCTTCCCGGCAAAACAACCTCCATTAGCCCCCCGACCCCTTCAGCTTGGCTTCTTTTCCGTCTCTTTGAAAAGGAGACTTCGGAAGGAGCCTGAATGGCGAGCGCTACTCCTGCTGTTTTGTGATTTTACGACGGAACGGACTCCCTTAACCTTTTGGGACTTAAAGCGGCACAAAATGGATGTTGCAGGGATTAAGAGCCGTCCCCGAGTCGTGACCTCATTTAGCCGGATCACTCAGAGAGCTAAATACCGGGGCGCTGATACCGGAAACTGAAACGCAATGCTACACGAGTGGCTTATTTCACCTCCCGGCCTCTGACTGCAGCGCCGTTGTGCTCATAAAGTGCGATATTATGATGATACCACTGTTAATGAAACCTAGTGTACAAGTCAAACAAGTAAGCTGACCCTCGGTAACCCCTGGCAACAGAGGGTAATTCAGCCGGGACGACCTGAGCTAATGTCCTGTGGAGGGGAGATGCTGGGAGCGGGTTTGTATGCGACTTTGTTTGGATAATAAGCCGGCTGACCTGCGAGGATGAGACGCATCACGTTGTTTTTAAAGATTAAAAAAAAAAAAGATGTAAAGAAATATCAATTGTTTCAGGCTGATTAGACCCTGTTAATCTGTTCGAGCTGCACGAGTTTACACGCAGAGCAGAGGATGGCCAGAAACTCTGTCGTGAAGCCTCTGTTGTCATTATATAAGCAAACACTAAAGATATTTGACCGAAAAACCAATGAAGGATCATCACTGCCATATTACCCCAAAATATAACACGATGAGTTTTCATAATTTTATAAATGACTCCCTTTTAAAAGCTACTTTTAAGCGTCTTCATGGATTAGCCCGTGATGTTATGTGTCAGGAAATACAAAGGCACAGTAATGAAGGCGTGTGGAGTCAGTGAGAGCTGCTGAGTGAAAAGGGTTTTTCTTATATTTGTCTTTTTCCTTCTGTATGTGTGTATCCTTTTACATGTGTTTCTTAACTTCTTTAAAAGCCTAACCAGGGATGGGGGTTGCTAATTAGCTCGTAGCTAAAAGCCCTATGAACTTTGACATACCTATGGGTGGCAATGTTCAATTTTACTGTTCCTGACAAATAAATAAAATAAATTAAAAAAAAAAGACGTGGTGTTCAAGATTCAAGATTCAAAGCGTTGATTGTATCTTGACTCTTGGACAGCCCATCTTCAAAAAAAAAAGGAAAAAAGGAAAAAAGTACAAAAAAAAAAGCTAGGCTAGGCTAACTTACTTAGCACCGTTCATCAGCTTGACAGCTCTGTTTGCGATAATACACAGGGAGGTGAAGGAGAGGAAGGGTCAGGAAGGGCGTGAGTCCTCACGGCACACAGTAGATGCTCTGGAGATAAATGTCTGTGGAGCTTCTCAGTCATCCATTCCTGTCGTGGCAGCTAGACTTGAAGTTCTTCAAGTTCACTTCACCTTCAAGTGAAATAATTCAAGGCCAGTTGCCACAACGAGAAGATTTCGACAAGAATTCCGGAGATAAAGTCAGTCTGAGATGTCAGATAAAGTCAGTCTCTTGGAGATAAAGTCAGTCTCTTCTTCAACTGCACTCGCCGTTTGGCCTCTGTCGATTTGTCGCCAGGCATCCATTACGACGTTGGCGCTGCCTCTTTTCCGAGGGTTCCTAGCGCGTCTTGATGTGCCTTACTCGTTGTGTCACACTCTTCCTCACCGCCAGATCCTCAAAACTACCCACCGCTGTACAACCTTCTGCACCGTTGAAGGGGGGCGCAGGGGGTCGAGCGATCGTCCTCGGAACCGTACATTCCTAGTTTGATTCCCGTGTCCTCCTAGTGTGTCGAAGTGTTGATACTGAACCCCTAACTGCTCCCCTGGCGCTGCTAGACGGCAGCCAACTGCTCATGGTTCATCCGTGATGGGTTGAATGCAGAGAAGGAATTTACCAACGAAGGATTAATGAAGTATAAAGTCTTATCAAAAGCGTGAACGACGCCCACTTTACATTTCTGACCAATGAATAGTTAGTTCTCGGACACCACAGGAGAAGCTCTGCCCAGGTGACGTGTCTGGAGCAAGCTCGCCACTGAACCAGCGCCAACGACGCCATTTTATTCATCTTTCGTGGGGAGATTCGTTCTCTGCAATCAACCCATCATGGATGAACCTATGATTGGCTGGCTGCCGTCTAGCAGCGCCAGGAGTTCAGTGTCTTGCTTCACGACCCTTTGACACACGAGCAGGGAATCGAACCAAGAATGTTCGGTTCCAGGGAGGATCGCTCTTCCTCCTGTGCCACGCCGTCCCCTTTTTAGTCCCGAGAGTGCTTCTGGTGGAACCGCAGAGTAGGCAAAACACCATTTGACCGCATCCTTTTTTTTCTTAATTTCAATTTTGAACTACAAGGACTCGTCCCGCTTCTCAACTCAAAACGGGACCGACAGCCAACGATCTGAGCAGTTCCCGAGTCCGAATGACGAATCGCTCCACTTAGAGAGCAACAGGTAGCCGAGCAACCGCACCTCTCGTTCGAAAAACAATTTTCAACATGAAACCTTTTCTTCCTTTTCCCGCGCCTCCCCAACTACTGTATTCTTCGGCGGGTAATGTCAATTTTCACTGCGGAAAAAAACTGGCCGGAGAAAGGAAGAAGTTGAAGAAAAGTAGACGACACCAGGAGTGTGCGGCGGAAAGAAAAAGCAAAGAAGTGGATTACAACAGTTAATCACAACCCGTCTCCGGAAATTCACTCAACAACGGAGATTGATGAAGTGGAACCCGGCGCGCCCTGATAGCCTCTGCAGGAAAAAAAAAAAAACATTTCTGAAGTTGATTCTGCACAAATGAGAAAAGTTCCCGCGTCCAGAAAGTCGACGGGCTTCGCTTTCGACGCGCAGAGCGCATTTCCGCCTCGGGACTGAGGCCACTCTTTCGAAGAATATCTACATTTCCCTCAATAAGATACGCAGCAAGGTCTTCTCGCTGAAGTACGGACGGTCGGTCAATCCCCGGTGACGCTGGGATCAACCTTGGTGACCTCCAGCCTTCCGTCCTCACTCTGAGAGCCCTGCTACCTTGCTATATTTGAATTTTTTTTTAAGATACGAAGCGTGATTCGAGCTAATTTTATCCTTGAAATATGGAAAAAAAATGTACAGTATGTATATCTCTATGTTCCAATCTCTTGTGTGGCATAATTTTATATCTTTTTTACTCGTGTTTTGTAAAAAAAAAGGACAACTTGTAAAATTCTCAAGTAAACTTGAAGTTAATTAAGTGAAGTTAAATTTAATCTAATAATCATCAAAAGTTATGGTCATGTTAATTTTGATTTGATAATCATCATAAGTTTATTGTGACACTAAGTACATTTCTATTTAATAAGCATCGTAAGTTTATTGGTACGGTAATGTTAATTTTAATTTGATGATAATCATAGGTTTATTGGAATGTTAAGTTAATTGTAAGTGGTTTTTGGTTCAGAGTCGATGTTCGTAGCCTCTCTCGCACCCTCGTAACCACTCGCCGCCGTCCGCAGTCTTCTGCGTCTGAGCTAAGGGTTCATATTCAACACTATAAGTTTACAATAACCATGATTTTTCTTTTTGATGTCCCTTACATTATTAATATCCTTCTTTTTCAGGGTTTTTCTACATTGATATCCTTATTTCGTGTGTTTTTAGCGGGGTTGGAAAGGAATTTATATGTTTTCTGTCATTTTAAAATGGGGAAAATTAATGGAAGATATGAAAAAAATCAACATACGAACCCACTTCTGGAACGAATTAAATTCGTATCTTAAAGGACAATGTAATTGTTCTTCTTAGATGTTCATTGCTCATTGTGAAAATGACTGTTACCTACAAACCCATTGAACAACCTTCTGTTAATACAAATACTTATTGCACCTCTGTTAACTCCACAGGTCACCTCACTTCCTGCATGTATAGTAACGTTGGTGGAACCCCTTAAATATGAGATTGGACGGCTGAATTTCCGATGAACAACAACAGGCTCTGACAGGAACTAGTATGAGGGTTGGTGTCTCTCCAGCATTGTCTTTTCTGCACCGGCTTCGTTTAACTCAGCGTAGAATTAAAGCCCTAAAAAGGAACCCGAACAACCGGTCAGATTTCGACGCTCCTTGGACGGAGGGCGACTTGTGGTCCCTGGAGTCTCTAAAAGCAGAAGAGGGGGCCGGTACACTAGGCTACTGAACTTCTCTTCTGTGGAACCACTTTCGGGGCTCGGGCCGGGGGAGGGGGGGGGGGGGGGGGGGGCGGACGACCACCCCCGCCCTTTGTTCAAGAAAAGATTTGAAATTTTTATTTTGAGAAAG
>CAAKHD010013295.1:2717-34410 GCA_901007705.1 Fistularia tabacaria | reverse complement strand
AAGAATTGAAAAAAAAAAAATGAAAAAAGTTTTATCAGTTTCATTTCCCAAGGAGTTTAACATTAATTTTTTTATGGCCCCCCCCCCCCCAAAAAAAAGTTCTTTCTAAAAGGCTTTTGGAACAAAATGAACAGTCAAGATGTGATTTTGCAAACTGGCATTCAGTCAGGGCAAAACCAGGATGGTTTTGAAAAAAAAAGAGTTTTGTAGAGTTCCTTTCATTTTAGGTGGGCGATGCAAGAGCCTAAGCACAATAGAGACAATAATACAGGTTCCCCGATGCTTCTTGTGATGCTACGTATGAATGCATTCTAAAGCCCGAGGTAGAGCATTCTTTATATGTACCTTCTCAAAACAAAATCTCAATATTCTAAATGACCCTCCTTTCTCCATCAATATAGCTACATCTCTAACTTTCGAAAGATGGTAAGAATTCTTTACGCCTTTGGGAACTGTCCCTCAACAACTTGATTATGTTCCAAGATCAAATCTATTTAATCAGACGGGATGCTCTTGCGATACCCTCGGAATCCCAACTTTGTGACAAAAGATGTCTTTTTTGACGAAATCATTCTGCAGTACATATAGAAAACCATATCGGACTGTTTAATTAACATTACAAAAATTTTCTTTGTGACCTTGCAATCGTACTGTAGTCAAATCAGGCTGTTCTCCCAACATCATATCGGGGCGGGTCGTTTTGAAATGCGGGATTTTCAGAACTTTATCAGAATGGTGTTAATGTTTCATTCAGAGAACCTTCAGAGAACATGTCCCGCTCTGCGGAAAATGAAAATAAAAAAAAGAAAGAACTTTCTGAGATCGTCTCACCTCGATCCATGGCTAGTCCGGCTTCAGTTATTGTTCCTGGTTGTGCTTCAGGTAATGGCAGCTGTGTTGGTCGTTCTGATGCTTTCCACACAGAATTCAAGATTTTATAATAAAATAATTGTTGATTAAATTTATGAAGGGAAACCTGACGCAAGCCGAACAACAACCGGTTTTCATGGGTATATTACCCATGACATCCCCTCAACATGAATAACTCAATAGCTTTATTTATGTCTCTGACATTCTGTCTTTATTGCATATTCACAGGATACACTGATTTCAAATGAACATTTTAAGTTCTGAATTTATTCAGTGTTGTCACTGATCAGGGTTGCATCACACAGGAACCTGAATATATTCAATGCTCCATGACAGCAATATGACCTGAGACCCATCCACACCTTCACATTTTAACTCATACAAGACTGCAAGAAAACATGTTGTTACAAAACAGGCTTAAAAAATAACTTGTTGTTTTCCAGGGTACTTCAGGCTTTACAATATTTTTTCAAGTTGTATCGACACAAAAACTTCCAATTAAAGGGCTCCGGAGGTTTTAGTAAATTGAAATATAGTTTCTTATGAATCTGAATTTAGTTCCCTGTTTTCTTACTTGACACACATTTTGGCCATTTTATTGTTATTTGTGCTAATTCGTAACCCATTTGCAAAAATGTCAGTATTAAGTTTAATCACTTCAGGAAAGACACACTGACATTAGGAGATAGTTACTTCTTACAAAGATATTTTCAAAGCCATTACGATGATGTCATTAGAATCAGGTTAAACCAAAACAAGTAGACCAACCAACCAATTGACTAAACAAACAAACAAACAAAGAAACAAACAAACAACATTGTCCTGTCATTCGGAGTGACCTCAGAAAACTGTTTTTTGCTGGTTCCTCAAAATGTTGTTCTCTTTATCAGGATAAAAGCGATCATCATTGAAGCACAGGATGGGAGTCAGTAGGGACTTATTTAAAATCATACAACTGGAGTTAAGACTTGGTAGACTGATGAGTTTTTATATTGCAGAAAACTGACCAAGAATTAACAATATATTTGACATAAAATCTGACTGATAAGCTTTGTTCTGTCAGGTCATGAACATCCCTGACAACTCCTGTTGCAGCTTCCCATCATGCATGTGTCCATGTGGCACCGCATTATTCACTATTTGTTTATTCAGTGGTCTGTTGACAGGAGGGGACTCTGACCAGTGTGACACTGTGTCATCAGTACTTCTATGGAGATTGGACAATGGCAGAGGGTGAATTTTTGGGGTCAAGACAGATGGAGGTCTGGTGATTTTTCGTTTATTTTCACATCTTGTTTTCGATTGAATTTCATCATCGACATCAATGAAGTCCAGAGCAGAGTTTTGTAAAAAGAGATTCATCCAGGTCAAAGTATACTTTGGTAGTAAACTACCTTGGAAAGGTGGCTCCAAACGCAGCAGACACAAGTCAAGTAACTTAGTTAGGTGTAGTAAAGATAGTTACGGCAGGTACAGACACCAACAAACCAAACAAACTGAAATAGAAAACAAACTGAACAAGGAACCATCAGAAGTTCAAGAAATCTGAAGCCCAATAGAGATTTTGCTCATAAAAAGTGTATCCTGCGAGACTCTGTTCCTATTTTTCAGAATGATTGACTTCTGAACCCTAGCTATTGAAAAAGAAACCCATTTTGCCCTCATTCTTAAAGTATCTTAAGTTTCCAAGCCAAGTTGTCTCAGCTGAGGAGCTCATTCAAGGGGGCCTTGAATAATGCAAGCAAGTCATCCTGGGCATACGCCCTGGAACTCTTCCTCAGGGAACCGAAGGTGTTCCCAGACCAGATGGAACATATAATACCGCCGATCTGTTCTGGGTCAACAAAAGCTCCTCCTACCAGGTGAACTCACCAAGAGGGCATGTTTGTCCGGGGATAAAAAAACACCCCAACTGACTTATTTAAAAGCAATGGACCAGCATGACTATTATGAATTCACCCCATTGTACTGTATTTCTAAGGTAAACCCAGCCCCCCTGAGCAGGAAACTAATTTCAGCCACAGTATGGTAACCAAGACCGCCATTTTGGTCATTGCCCAAAGTTTGTAATGGAGGTTAAAAATGTGAACACTGAATAAGGCTGGTAAGCTAAGAGCTTGCTCTCCTTCTTCACTACAATAGACTGATGCAGCACATTCATTACTGTGGATGCTGCACAGAACCACCTGTCCTATTCCGTCGAAGCTCCTCAACTTCCAACACCTCCAACACCCCCGCCCTCCCAGCCATCGCACCCTACCCCCAAGTGTATTGTTGTTTATGTTATATTCATAGATGCAAAGCACATTCTATAGATGCATAGTGTATTTGATAGATGTACATCCTATTGTTTACATGTAATGCAGCCTCGGGGGGGCACAGGCCAGTGTCTCCCCGAGCTGGTCCCAAGCGAGGATCAATGCAGAGGGTTGTGTCTGGAGAGGCATCCGGCGTAAAGCTTTTTGCCAAAACCAGAAATGCGATCCAAACCCATGAATCTCGAACGGGATCGGCCGAGGCCCGGGTTAACAACAACTGCCATTGGCTTAGGAGCAGGTTTTAAGTTGTTCTATCATGGTACTGACAGGGAGAGACATGGAGAAGGAGTTATCTTGAAGGAGTTTGTTAGGAATGTTCTGGAGGTAAAAAGAATGTCAGGTAGACTTATGAGTCTTACACTGGAAATTGAAGGTGTGATGCTCAATGTTGTTAGTGGCTGTGAACCACAGGTGGAATGTGAGATAGAGGAGAAGGACAAGTTCTGGAATGAGTTAGATGAAGTGATGCAGAATATCCACAGAAATGAAAGAGTGGTCATTGGGGCAGACTTCAATGGACATGTTGGTGCAGGCAATAGAGGTGATGAAGAAGTGATGGACAGGTTTCGTATCCAGGATAGGAACGTAGAGGGACAGATGGTGGAAGACTTTGTAAAAAGGATGGAAATGGCTATGGTGAATACTATTTTCCCAGAAAAGACAGGAACATAGGGCAACCTATAAGAGCGGAGGTAGGAGCACGCAGGTAGACTACATCTTGTATAGACGAGGTCATCTGAAAGAAATCATTGACTGCAAAGAAGTGGTAGGTGAGAGTGTAGCCAGACAGCAGAGGATGGTGGTTTGTAGGATGACTCTGGTGACGAGAAAGATGAAGAGGACAAAGGCATAGCAGAGGACAAAGTGGTGGAAGCTGAAAGCGGAAGAGTGTTGTATGGTTTTCAGAGAGGAGATGAGAAAGGCTCTTGGTGGTCAGGGTGATGATGACTGACATCATGACTGATGATGACTTCCAGATGACTGGACAACTACAGCCAAGGTGAGGGAGACAGGTAGGAGAGTACTCGGTGTGTCGTCTGGAAGGAAAGTAGATAAGGAGACCTGGTGGTGGAATGAGGAAGGGCAGGAGTGTAAACAGAGAAAGCGGATAGCAAAGAAGAAGTGGGACACTGAGGGGACTGAAGAGAACAGACAGGAGTACAAGAAGATGCAGCGTGAGGTAAAGATATAGGTAGCAAAGGAAAAACAAAAGGCGTACGATGACTTGTATGCTCGGTTGGACAGTAAGGAGGGAGAGAATGATTTATATAGGTTGGCAAAACAGAGAGATAGAGATGGAAAGGATGTGCAGCAGGTCCGGGTGATTAAGGATAGAGAGGGAAATGTATTGACAGATGCTAGAAGAGTGATTGGAAGATGGAAAGACTACTTTGAAGAGATGATGAATGAGGAAAATGAAAGGCAGGGAATGAGAGAAGAGGTTAAAATAGCAGAGATTAGTAAAAGTGAAGTGAGGAGAGCACTGAAGAGGAAGAAGAATGGAAAGGCAGTTAGTCCAGATGATATACCTGTGGAGGTATGGAAGTGTCTAGGAGAAGCAGCGGTAACGTTTCTGGCTAGATTATTCAACAGGATCTTAGAGAGTGAGAAGATGCCTGAGGAGTGGAGAAGAAGTGTGATGGTGCCCATTTTGAAGAATAAGGGGGATGTGCAGAATTGCAGTAACTATAGAGGGATAAAGTTGATGAGCCGGACAATGAAGCTATGGGAGAGAGCAGTGGAAACTAGACTGAGAGCAGAAGTCAGTATTTGTGAGCAGCAGTATGGATTCATGCCTAGAAAGAGTACCACAGATGCAGTATTTGCTTTGAGAATGCTGATAGAGAAGTACAGAGAAGGTCAGAGGGGGTGCATTGTGCTTTTGTAGACCTAGAAAAAGCCTACGACAGGGTGCTGAGAGAGAACCTGTGGTATTGTATGAGGAAGTCTGGAGTGGCGGAGAAGTATTTTAGACGTGTAGGACACGTATGCTCGCTATGCTAGCTGTGAGACAGTGGTGAGGTGACAGTTGCAGGTGTAACAAAGAAGTTGAACATGGAGGTGGGACTTCATCAGGGATCAGCTCTGAGCCCCTTCCTGTTTGCAGTGGTGATGGACAGGCTGACAGATGAGGTTAGACAGGACTCTCCATGGACCATGATGATGATGCAGATGACATTGTGATCTGTAGTGAGAGCAGGGAACAGGTTGAGGAACATCTTGAGAGGTGGAGGTTTGCTCTGGAAAGGAGAGGAATGAAGGTTAGTCGCAGCAAGAATAGAATATATGTGTGTGAATGAGAGGAACCCGGGTGGAACGGTGAGGCTACAGGGAGTGGAGATCAAGAAGCTGGAGGATTTCAGGTACTTAGGGTCAACAGTCCAGAGCAACGGAGTGTGTAAAAAAGTGGTAAAGAAATGGGCTCAAGCAGGTTGGAATGGGTGGAGATAAGTGTGACCTCATGTCGGTCATTTGGTGATGAGGGCCAATTTGACCGCATCATCCATCAAAGGTAGAGGAGTGATCCTGAGGTCCCCATGTTTGACACCCCTCTCCAATTGTGCCAAGAACTACCTAAACAGAATGGGCAGCCCTGGCAGAGCCCAGCACCACTGGAAATGTGTTTGATGTCATAATCAAATGCACAGCTCTCTGAATGTACATTATGAGACAAAACGGCTCCTAACGAGCCCTCACGTCCAGCACCCCTGTGGGATCCCCGACAGGACACCTTTAGGGATGCAGTCAAATTCTTTCCCCAAGTCCAGGACTCACATTCTTAGCCCCCATTTCAGTTTCTCGGCATAAACTGCCCTTGTGAGGCTGAGCAGTATAATTCCCCTGTGCATTCTGTGGTCCCCCTTTTTTTGAAAATGCCGAACGCCATCCTGGTCTATCGCTCTGTAGGCAGCCTGCAACTTCCAAGGGACATTGGAGAGGCATGTCAGCCAAGACAGCCCCGCAACATTGTTTTCAGGAGCGACTATTTGGCACACAGATGCAAACTGTCAGACATATCCTTTCCTCCCCACATCATCAACAGGGGTGATATTCTTGTTCACTGGGTAGAACTACAGTATTTGGGGGTATTTGGAACTACCATGCACGTTGCACTTATCTCACCCTATCTTGGTGAGCCCAAAGGGAGATAGCTCCACATTATTCATTTGGGCAGTGACCAACTGATTCTGATACGCCAAGCCTCATAGCAGCTTGTCAGCAAGCTACCCGAAGCTTGGGGGATACCTTGCAGCCTCCTCACTGTTCAGTCATCAGGGTGTTTCTGATTTGCGCACGATCTGAGCCCAGCCTAAGACCACTTGACTTGAGTGTGAAGATGAAGAGTTAAGGCAATCACTGGTCACTTCTCTAGGATGCACTTGCCGAATGTAAAAAAATGTAATCATGAACAGATAAGAATGAAGACAATACATTTTTCACCAGATTCCAGTTGGAAGTCTTTTCTTTAAAAGAATATCAATTCTAGATATCTTGACTTAGATGACTGGGCCACTTCAAATGGGGATCCAGATTAAGATGGGGGTCCCCGTATGTATTTTATTACTGTGTATTGGATGTATTTGTGTGTGTGAGTGTATCAGTGTGTGTGTGTGTGTGTGTGTGTGTGTGAGTGTATCAGTGTGTGTGAGTGTATGTGTGCCTGTGAGTCTGTCAGCCTCTGTGGATGTAACATCATCTCTGTTAGCAGCTGTTCCTCTTCTTGTTTTTCTCTCTAGTGAACTTTGACCTTTTAGTTGTGACAGCAGCTGCTGTACCAGAAGACCAGGACCACAGCTGGGACCAGAGCCCGGACCCAAACCAGGACTGGGGTCTTGATCATCTGAAGCTTTATGATTATTATTTTAGTTTAGATTTTCTTTTTTGAAGACAGGAACTTTTTAACCGCTGAAAAAAAAAATGTATGGCTCCCGTAAGATTTGTCGTTAGGAAACCTAACAGGAAGAAATAAGAATGGGGAAAAGAAAAAAATTCAATTATAGGCGCATTATTGACCTTTTTTTTTTAAAATCCTGCTGAGTCAGAATTTAAGGCTCTGAACCAGCCTAGGAATCTTACAGCAGTGTGAGGGTGGAAAAAGCAGTTGATGCCTGAAATTAATGGGAAGTATTTTCAATATGTGTGTGTGTGTGTGTGTGTGTATGTGTGTGTGTGTGTATATGTGTGTGTGTGAGTGTAAATTCAACCCCCCTCCACACACACACACACACACACACACACACACACACACAGTCATTGAACATGTAGACTGTGTGATAGCCCACACAACGCTGTCAAAGTTTGTCAAATGATGAATGTAAATATCCGTTAAGGGCAAGGATGCTTTAAGTTTGTCTTCTTATTTTTCAGACATAGCAAATCGGACTATTGGCTGGTTTCTCAAACGCTGACAGGAGGAAGAATAAAAAGGTAGTTCTTTATTTCAGTATACAGTTAACTTATCCCCTTGGTGTGAACAAACTGAAGTCAATAATAATTTGGCGCATTTTGGCAACAGGAGCCCCTCTGTGTGTGATATAAAAGGGGGGCCCAAATGTTCCTCTGCCAATGGCAAAGATTCTTACTGAGGTATTTCAGTCCCTGTCCAAGCCACCGGTCTGTTATTGCGTGGGTGACAAGTTTTGTTTGAATGAATTCTGATGAGCCTTTGAGAAAATCAGACAAAAAGACAACATGAGCAGTTATAGATTCACAGTGTCGCATGCTTAAGATGATTTCTTCAATGAGTGTAACTGAAAGGGAAATCAATAAAACCGACATTGCACTCTCTCGCTGTCAAAGTGAAGACACACGAGCTGCAGTTTCAATAAAACCTTTATTTGCATCGCTGTTAAGTTGCAGACAGACGACTGCACAGTTAACCAAAACATCCACTTTTCAAGCCAGCACATTCTCGTAAATCAGACGTGGTCGTCCATGATGTCGTAGTGCTGCCTGATTATTCCGGTTAGTAAAACAAGCTGCTGATGATGTCACAGTTAGTATTAGTTAGAGTAACGTTACTTGGAAGATGTGACCATCGCAGCATAATTGGTTATAGCATGTTTTAGAAGAAGATGACCGTCAGAGTTTCCGATTTTCAACCATAAGCCTCTCAATGCCATCCGCCAGGAAACGATCTTCAGTTCCTGTCACACGTTGGACTCCCTGAGAGTCTCCTCTTGCAGGCAGTTGGATGCTTTAAGCGGTGGGGCAGAGTGGAGGAGAACCTCACTCTGAACCACAACCTGAGGCGGGGGTACCTCTTCGGCCATATCCGTCTCCATGTCGTCTCCATACAACTCACTGACTCTCTCACAAAGGAGGCCGTCTGTCTCTGGACGCTGCCTGCAATCTGCCTGCCCCTCTGTCTTTTCTCTGTATTTGTCGGATGCTAGTTTGACGGTTCGCTGCAGGAGAAGTTTCCTGTATGCCCTCTGGATTGCCGTTGCTGCCACATCTTCCTGTTTTCTCCGCAGAGTACTGCTTATTGGCTCATATGACACCTGCAGATAATAAGGGTTGTGGGACCAGAGCATATTCATTACACACACACACACACACACACACACACACAGACACAAACATGCATGTAAAAAAACAACACAACACACACACAGGGAGTAGAAGCTCAGACTAGTAACTCTCAGAATCTTGGCCAGCATTTAATCTCCTGAGTTTTATTCCTTTTTTGTTAAATCCATTCAGTTTTCATTATGCTTTTGTTCACTATTTCAGTATTTATTATTTTGTTGTTTAACAGATGTTTTGACTGATCATAAAATGATCAGTAAATTATCACCTTTCTTTCCCTTTTTTTTTTCTCAATATTTAGAGCAACAGTCACAAAAATAACGGTTTTGAGCCTCAAGAAAGATTATGGACGCCCAAAAGGTAAAAAAATACCTCTCATTACAAGCTGTAGTGTATAATTTGAGTCTCCATCTAGGATACCACTATCCACTAGGTGCTGCTGTTTCACAGATTTATGATTTACTGACAATGACGTGCTGGGTTTACACCTTGAGATTTTGAAAAGATTTTGAAAGGACTTGTGTAAAACTATCATCTCACATCAGTCCACATCTAAACCAGGGGTGCTCACACTTTTTCAGCATGCGAGCTACTTATAAAGTGACCAAGTCAAAAAATGATCTGTCGGGTGGATCCAAAAAGCGAGGGCTTCAAATTGGAGGTAACTCGCTGATCAGCTTGTTGGTTTCGCTGCACGTAGCGCCGTTGTTCTGCGCATGCGCGGTGACCTGACTGTCGGGAAAATTCAGTTGTCATCTGACTGGCTGCCCTGTATGTCAATCAAGTGATGGGCCGGATGATAGGCTGACGTCTATTTTTTTTTATGTCATGCCATCCACATATACAACCTTTGCCATCGACTGGTAGATGGCGATGGACGCATTGAGCACCCCTGATCTAAATACTAGTTGTTAGATTTCTAAATCTCAGCCGAGTCTCAGCTTAGTCTGAGACTGAAGACTGTGCCTCTTACATCCAAAGGCTTTGCACAGATTTTGAAAATACTTACGGAGAACTACAACTAGACTCTTTTCCCATCACAAGATTTTGATTTCCTGTTTCCGGTTTTGTTGGAGCTCATCTTTTGGCTGTTGATTCAGTCTTTACAGTGACGTAACACAAACTTGCGATAAAATCAGAAACGTTTGACGCCGTCACAAGCCCCAAGACCAGGCAAAGACCGAGCTACGACTGCTCTAAGACTGTAAGACTATCGGCATACACTCGACGACTGAGATGACAGGAGCGCGTAGCAACTCAGGCGGGACTCACCTACGACTCCCTACGACTCTTAAGATTTCCTTCCGACTTCCAATAAGTCATACGAGCTACCAGACTTAAATCGGAGTCTCCTGTGTTGCTCTCTTCCAGCGCGATGATGTGAAGAAGTAATCGTCATTAATTTTTGGAGATTAAAGTTTCTGTTTTCTCCACTGTTTTAAAAAGTTTAGGAACATAATGAATTGTCGCAGAACCATGTTGTGGAAGATTAGTGTCAGTTTCCTCTCTCCAGTTAATCATGGCTCCCCTGCTCTAACTGCGCCATACTTTGTGTTGGACAACATGTCCTTGTCAGGGCTCACTAGCGAGACGATGATGATCGTTTATCAAACTATCTGCAGAACTGTCCTGCAGGCACCTAGACCTGTCCCTGAGGGGCGCCATGAGAACACTGTAAGAGACATACGGAATATTTAGGCTGCGTTCCTTTGGTTCATCTGGACAAACGACGACAAATATGATACTTCCAGAAATGTTTTGATGAGAATTGATATGTATCTTTGTGAGTCGTTGGGACAAGAGGAGAGAGGAGAAGGATAGAGAAAGGAAGAAGAAGGAGAATGACGGAAAAGATGGTTCCCTCGGTGTGAGAGGAAATCGAGTCTGTTCCACCGACAAGTCCAGAGATGTTCTGCTGCAGCAGAGGAAGCAGCGTCTAACCAAATCATTTGATTGCCTTTAACGTGTTCTGAGAGAAGTCCAGTCTGCACAAGAAGTTGTTCAGTGAGTTTAGATTTGCACCAAAGAAACACGATGCAAACCAGAGGGAAATATCAACAAAGAGGAACAAAACTTCTTCTACTTGGCGTTGTGGCTGGATTCTCGGGGGAGGAATTCTACAATGTGGTACTAGTAAAGTAGCAGTTATGTTTTCCTTACTGGTCTAAACATTAGAATGGAAGGAAATAGAAGTAGACCTTTGAAGGGTTGTTGGCCATAAACTTTTCCTCCATGCTGGCTTTCAGTGCATCCATCTCTCCTGAATCTCCCAGAACCTGCGACAGGTAGGATTTACAGAAGTGTCACAAAAACTACAGTCAATCACAATTGTTGGTAAATCTTATTTTACTGAACCTAGTACATTTCTGGTGGATATTTCACCTCTCACCAAAGAGGCTTCTGAGGTACTAACTAACTGTAGGGAGTTTTGGATACGCAAGCCCGAAGAAGGGCGTTATATCCTGGAGCCCCTCGGTGCTTTGGGTGAACTTGAATTGAAGCTGAGAGACCAGAGAGCTGCTGTTCATCATCATGGTTGGACTGGAGTCATTCGGCAACTCACTGACATCACGTTAGGGATTGGGGCCTCTTTCAATTTGGTTCTTACATCGGCCTCAAGGATGACTGAGACAGACATCTGACAGCTAAAACTCATGATGTTTTTTGACATGCGAGTATATACATACATACTAATGTTGTAACTTGTGTCGCGGACGGATTTGTCACGCTAAAGTTACCTGTGCAGTGAGTGCAAGCAGAATGTCAAGACAGTGGATCTTGTCCCCCGGAACCAGTGGCAGGTCCATATGTATCAATTTGAAGGCATTTGGTTTGGGGATCCTCAGTGGATCCTTCAGGGTATCACAAAAGTTTGACAGCTCACTGCAATTCAAAAAGATCAGATTATTAGGCCCCACCCATTAAGTGTCCCAGCCAATGCCCTTTAAGGTCGCTCACCTGTACTGAATGAACTGAGAGGCATCCGGATCAAACTTCTCCCACGTTTCGTAGAACATCTCAAAGTCATCCTCACAAAGTGGCTCGCTACTCTCTTCTGTGGCCAGATTGAAGTTCTCAAGAATAATGGCGACGTACATATTGACCACCACCAGAAAGGACAGGATTATGTATGTTGTGAGGAAGACAATGCCCACGGCAGGACTGCCGCAGTCTCCTCTGACTGAGGTTCCTGGGTGGTTAAACTCAGGGTCGCAATCCGGCGGCGAGTTCATCATGGGGAGCAGGAGCCCATCCCAGCCTGCAGATGTGGTGATTATAAATAGGCAGATCATGCTGTTTCCAAATGTCTCGAAGTTCAGCATGTCATCTATCATGACCTCCTTCCTCACATAGGCAAAGTTTGACATGCCAAAGATGGAGAAAATAAACATGATGAGGAAGAGAAGTAGCCCTATGTTGAGGAGGGCAGGAAGTGACATCATCAGGGCAAAAAGTAGAGTCCTGATCCCTTTAGCGCAACGAATCAAATGGAGGATTCGGGCAATACGGGCCAATCTGATCACACGAAATAGCGTCGGTGAGACAAAATACTTCTCGATGAGGTCAGAGAGGATGAGACCTGTGGGATCAGAGCAGAGCTGTGGTCAGTCTGAGGTAAAAAAACAACAACATGTCAAGTATTTATGGTACTTGAACATACCCATCCAAGGAGAACAATCTTATAGTTACCAAGCACAAAAAACAACAAATCTAGGAAATTTCAACTCTTAAGGGTTGAATGAGAATACAAAAAAAAACCAATACAAATCAGCAACTAATTACCTCATTATCTTCAGGAATTGCATACATTAAATTGAAAATAATAGAATAAATAAATCACTAAATAAACTGAAAATTCGTGCTAAGGTGATGACATCATCAGGCTGACTCACCTACAATCGAGAGGATGACAACCACAAAGTCAAGCACGTTCCAGCTGACAGTAAAGTAGTGCCGGCGGAGTGCGATGATCTTGAGAATGCACTCCACAGTGAAGATGACAATGAAGACGAAATTGATCCACATCAGTATTTTGCTCTTCTCCTTACTCTGCTCGTCTGTCTCCACCATCATAGTTATCATATTGAGGCAGATCAACACCATGATAAAGATTTCGAAGAACTGTTTGGTCACCAGGTCAAAGACCAGGCCCTGGCACAGATTCTAAGAGATGTGGAAGAAATGAAATCAAACAAGTTTTTACTCAAACTGTGACGTGAGTGAAAGAGTGGGAATAAAGAAAATAAGCGGACAGAAAGTGACCTCTGGTCGTGGAATAGGTTTCTGAGGTTTCTTGGAGCCCAGTTTCTTCATGGCGTTGTAATATTTCTTTTGCTCCTCCGTCATGAAAATATCTGTCCCTCCCAAGTAGAGAATTAAAAAGATACTGTTATTAATATTCCGGTTTGAATAAAACTTTCTCTCCCCTCCAGATACCAACTGGACTTGGATCAATATATCCAAAGAAACCACAAAGGTTTTACTTTTGGACAAGTGTTGGTGGACTACTTTTAACTACTAACTCCCTTGTGTTTCAGAGGATCAATACGTATCTTGGCCTTTTGCTGGTTGAAGTTGTCAATGATGACTCCGATGAAGAGGCTCGGGGTGAAGAAGGATCCGAAGATGATGAAGCAGACAAAGTACAGGTACATGTACAAGTTCTCTTCATACACTGGCTGCATCTCCACCTACGCACACACACACACACACACACACACACAGGGTGTGAAATATCAGTGGCAAACAAACAGGGTACTTTCATAACGAGTAAGAAAATGGACAGGAACCTCTCTGGAGTCCACAGCAGCGTACATGATGTCCATCCATCCTTTAAATGTTGCCTGAAAGAAATAGAGCCCAGTGAACTTTCCTGTAGATAATAAATCATTGTACACAGACGGACTGGGCAAGTCACTGCGCTAAGAACATCCTAATTCACGTAGAGTCATCAACATTTCTTAAGTGTTTGAATTTGTGATCGAAGACCACACTGACCACTTGCAGGAGAGACAGGAAGCCCATCCCAACGGTGTCGAAGTTAGTGGCGAGGTTGCTCCAGCGGACCTCAGTGAAGTTACTCTCAATCAGAGCAAAACATTCTGACATGTTGTTGACCACATCGATGGAAAAGAACTCTTCAGATGTTGAATTAAAACAGTAAAAAAACTTTCCTGCAAACAGATGCACTCCCATGATGCTGAATATCAACCAGAATACAAGACACACGAATAGCACATTGAAGATGGATGGGATCGCGCCCACCAGAGCAGTCACCACCACCTGTGGTGAAGAGACAAAGGTCGGTCAGTGCTACCTGGACAAGCATTTGAAAACTGCTGAGATCTGAACACAATAGTATCTTCTGTCTGAAAGCTGTATTTCAGCGGTGAATACCATCTCATATAATTTATATATCAGGGATATATAATTATATAATCAATATACAAAATTAAAAATAAATACAATATTTAAGTTAATGCGATATTATGTCATGTTAATGTATACATATTTAAATATATACAAAGCTATGATGTTGATTTCTCACTTTTGGGATCAGTAAAATACATTCTTTTCTATATTATATTTAATCAGTCTAGTCTGTTGCCAAGTGAAAAAAAGTTCTGTCTTAATCCATTACAATGTAGCTCAGCTAGACATTTACAAAAATGAAAATAAAAATAAATGTGTGAATTGTCATGACAACATAAATATTTGCATTCAGAATAAGGCAATTGGTCATATTCATTGTCTCAAAAATAACCGAAGCAGAACTGATGGAAAAATACTACTGACCAATAGTTGTCGAATAGATTTGGAAAGACAAAGAAGAAGCAGAAAATTCTAATATTGTTGTCCTTTTATAGCATTTTGTCATTTTTTTATCATTTTGTTGTCATTTTATATAATCACAATGTAATCGTTGCATTTCACACTCAACAGATTCTAACATTTGCAACGTGTTGAAGAACATCAGAAGAAGGAACAGAATATGCCAGTCTTACGTAACATCTGTAACATGATTGATGTCTGAGTTTGGATCATCGGATCAGTCTGTGCTGAGTCTGACTGAAAGGTTTTAGAGATCAAAATTGACTACTTAACAAAATTAATGCAAAAAAAACCAACCCAAAACATCTTTTGTTGACTTGGCTCCTCAAATCATAAGAAAAGAAGAAGAACAACAAGATAAAAATAAAGTAGGGTACCACCTAGGTTTCATTATTTCATCCTTTATATACTATGAGGTTTAATATGCAGGACCCACTGATGGATCCAGTGGGTCAAATGGCTTTTAACTTAGTTAAGTTTGTTAACTTCTTTTTTTTTTTCTTTCTTTTTTTCTTCAAAATGTGGGCAACTGTGTTGACTCCGGAACATCTGTCTTTCTTACCCTCATGCCCTCAAAACGTGATAAAGCCCGAAGGGGTGTCAGAGCTCGCAGGGTCCTCAGTGATTTAATGGCCCCTAGCTCTGAGAAGCCCAGGATATTGGCTGTTAGAGACACCAGAGACACCTGGAATGCAAGACACGCTTGGTGATGACATCTCAGTGTTCCACGAGTTTACTTGCAGGTTGATGAACACAGCAGGATCAGGTCTGATTACTGAAAATAAACAAGATACCAGTTATATGAAGCGTCTTACATCTAAAATCAAGAAGTCGAGCCAGCACCAAGGGTTGGTGAAGTAGGACTTGAATCCGTAGGCGACCCACTTGAGGACCATCTCCAGCACGAAGACATACGTGAACACCTGGTCAGCGTATTCCAGCAGTGTTTTAATGACCGGCCGCTGCTCCAGGTAGATGTCCTCAAATGCCTGATCGTATGATAGCACAATGAGTATTTTCCTACCTTTGCCAGGCACTATTAGTACTTCCCCCAGTTACAAGTTAAAGAGCAACAAATACTTCAGTTCACATCCTCTAACATTGTGTCAACTGGATTAGAATGATCTCTTTTTTCATCTATATTTACAACAGATGAGAGGCCAACTCTTTGCTCACGTCTTTCATTCATCACAATGATCAGTCAGAGTTAGTTAATCGAAAACTAACTTGATAGAGTTCAGGCTGCCATATTAGTAGTGAAAGATTCCCGTTGTCTTATTACTGGACATGGCACCCATGTTAGTAGTCCTGTGGTCAGTTACCAGCTTGCTGCTTAGGGGCAATGTTGCATTCACAGATTAGTAGGCATGCCACTCTCACTCCCGAGGGCCAATAGAGTGAGTTGCTCTGTTGTGCGATCAGATCAAGCCAACTGTGAGTTTTATTCCAGAGAGCAGCATCGCCTTCAAACATCGACAATTGGATGGCTGAACACTCTTGTTAGCAACCGTACGTTGAGAGGCCAGAAACTTGATTTTAACTTTTGATGGCAATGATTCCAACTTTTCTGAAACAGACGGAGAAACTCCCACATTTAAGAAGATCTCCACAATCCCCTGACACATGAAAGAATTGGCCACTATTGGACTGTTGGAAAACATGTTGATACATGTTGGTCAATTTGGAAACTGCAGAAATCTTTTTTCCTTATTGAATGAGTCACTGGTGGTGTGAAGCAGAAAGTGAACATTCCAGGTTAATAGGTCTTTCAGATGCTGTTGTCCTTTGCATCTCTGAAGCAAGATGTTTACCAGTGCTCCGCTGCCCTGCAGGATCACGAAGATGATGAACGTCTCAAAGTAGCTGTGTTCCACGATGGAGAAGCAGGTTCTTCTGAGGAGGAGCCAGGCTTTTCCTCTGCCGTGGGACACATCTACACCCAAAATGGGGCAGCGACGATAGCATGCTGGAGTCAAACACAAACACAGAGTGCTGTTTTTTGGCCCCTGATTGGTTCCTGCTCTGTGTTTTCTGACGCTTGATTGTCTTGTGTAACTGAATGTGTGTGTATATTTGCGTGTTCCTACCGTCACTGCAGCAGTCTTCCAGAGTGGCCTTGTCATCAGTGTCATTTCCTGCCTCGGGACGTATCTGGATACCGCTGCACACACACGACTCATCACCCTGAAACAGATTTAGATCTATTGATATTATCTATTTGTCCCTAGTTCTGTTTGAGTACATGAAAAAGACTTTACCTGCGAGTGATTTCCATCATCCTCTTCATTGCCCTCGTCAACTATCTCTGTGTCGGACTCTGCTGGAGCAATGGGGACTCTCAGGGTGGTTGTGTTGCATGAGCCGGTGGTCAGATTGACAGGGTTGCTGTGAGGGTCTGAAGGTACTAAAGTCAATGCTAGGAGCTCCTTGTTATCGCTGATATTGCCTGGTGTCGACAAAAACAACAAATAGACAGTGACGTGAAGTTGTGAAAACGTACAGGCGGCACGGTGCTGTGGTGATTAAAGGTTTCGCATAAAAGGCGAGAAGGTTCCTGGTTTGATTGCGACAGGGGGCCTCTCTGTTGGCAGAACCTAACGAATGACGATAACATGACGTGGATATAAATACCTGTCAACTGATCTGTGATGTATCACTGTATCTCCTGTAATATTCCAATCAGTTTTAACATTTTGTGAGGTAAAAATCGTTGTATTCGCGCATTTCCCCATCTAATACAGGTGAAAGGTAATACAGGTGCGGCGGCAGTGTTCATAATTTGCATGAAACATTTACAACAGTGGTTCCCAATCGTCTTTGTGCCACCTCCGTGCCGGACAACTTTTTCATGGACCAGGGGGGAGTAATAAAAAAAGAGGAATGTAAATGTAACCACTGCACCTTAAATTAGCCCTGAGGTTGTTTCCCTGCAACCAGATTGACCCATCTGGGGTTGATGGAACACCGTGACGCTCGAGGTGTGTTCCTTATGTCGTGTGAACTATTGAATCATGTTTTGGCCCTCAATAATTCCTTTTGTCCTTCAGGTTCAGTTTTTTTCTTTCAAAAAAATTCAAAGACTTGTCTTTTAATGGAGAATGCTTGGCCTCTGAAATGTAGTTTTAAGGGCGTCATGGCTTCATTAGCTAGCTGTTAGCCACACACCACATATAAGCAGTGTTATGCCCCGACAAAATGTTTGTTTTTAGAAAACGCAGTTCAATGTGATATTTATTTGTTGCCATAGCAACCTGGAAGCAGTGAATGCTGGGAGACAGGAGGTAAATTCAACTTACGGCCATCACTTGTGTGACAGTTTGTGTGACTATCAAAACTGCCGTGGTGCTAGTTGTTGCAAAGTTAAGTTAGCTATATATTTTGCCGTTGCTGGATCGCGTTCCACCGTATTGGCTGCGACGTTAGGATAGCTGAGCTATGCTATATATAAGATAAAGCTATGATGTTTTGTTTGTTTAAAAATGCAGACATTTTGTTGTATTGTTTTATACTTTTAAAGAGATTCCTCATAAACTTAATGGGAACTAATCATCTGTATCCTGGAGTTTTTTGGGAGTGTTTAAACTGAAATGGAAACATAGCCCATGACAAGCAGAGCAAATGTGGTGCGGGTGAATCACCTGTTGCGATGAACCTGCAGTTTAAGTAGCGCTCTTTGTATTTTCCTTTGAATGCAGCTCTCTTTTTGCTGGCACTCTGACACTCTTCTGGTGTCTCCTTGTTGGCTCTTCTCCCTTTTCAAATAAACTTTCCAATGACATTTTTTTTGTGGCCATTTTACCGGGGTTCGGCGTTCTGACTGACTGATGCATGGAGAAACCCTATGATTGAGTCAAGGAATGAGGCGTGGGTAGAAATGGCAATTTTTCAGAATAAAATACCTGGAAGGCTAATGAAAATAACGTACAATGTAATTTTCAAACAACTGTATTCTTTCTGTGCAACCAGACACCAAATGGTCCATGGGCTCATACCAGTGTGTGGCCCAGTGCTTGGGGGCTTCTTGTTTAGAACACATGGAAGGTGCATCGCAAATTAGGAGTCAGTGTCTCACCAGCCATGAACCTCACTGCACGCCACCGACCTACGTCTACATCAGTTTTCTCTGGGTTCTCCGGTTTCCTCCCACATTCCGAAAACATGCAGAAGGTTAACTGGACACCGCGAATTTCCTAGACATGTGAATAACGGAGTGAATTGTCGAAATCTCCCTCAACAGTGATGGCAGGGCAAGCGGTACAGATAGTGAATGAATGAAGTGAGTGAGTGATACAGATCTGACATCACAATAAATGTCTGTCCCTACCTGGGTTTTCTGAGTCCACACGCTCTTTTCCAAGCACAGTCCAGAGACGGTCCGAAATCCAGGATTTGACCCATCTTACAGCCCTTTCAATTCGATTTACCGCAGTCTGGAGGTTGTTTTCTCCTTCTTCTCCCGGAGCTGCCGGATTGTCACCACTGAAGGAACTCAGGAGAAGTGCCAGGAACATGTTCAAGATCTGAAAGAAGACAAGAGAAAAGATCCAGAATCCAATGAACCAAAGACAGGCGAAGGACACGAAACAAGACAAGGTAAAACTTTGGGGCACCTAAAATGATCTAAGAAATCAGTTCAAGACCTAAAAACAAAAACTGCAGGGTGTTTCAGGACCTGTAGTCAGACTACAGACAAGACTATCAGCTTGAAATAAGGACCTCCACATTTATGCCCTCAAATAATGACAGCGCTGGGATCAGACTGCACATTTAGCTGATTAAGGAGAACATTATAGATCAGGTATGGGCAAACTGCAGCCCACGGGCCATATATGGCTCGCCGGGCATTTTAATCCTGTCTGCCAAACCTGAAACGTTGTTGTACTTAACCTTCACTTAATTTACCTTTCTCTGAAATATTTGTGGTTTTCAAAGAATACAATATCATCTTCAACCGTGCTTGTGAGCAGTCAACGCTGGAACGGGTGGCCGCGGCACAGAGGTTGATGGCTAATTTACAGACTCAGCAATTTTTTTTCACGAACAAACCGCGATTCAAGAGTCAGGTACCAATGTAACGGTTGGGCTACGGACCGATTTCAACACCACGACTCCGCACCAACATAGAGGGGAGTTCAAAGACTTTACTGAGGCTCTGGCTGTTCGTAATAGCAGAATGCAGAAGAAGCAGGGAAATCAGAGACAGGCAAGGTCGGTACCAGGAAGACAGGCAAGCGTGAGTGCGAAGCCCGGCGAGGGAGCACGGGGCTACCGAAGCCCGGCGAGGGAGCACGGGGCTACCGAAGGGGGTACAGACAGGGTCAATTCCTGTAGGTCTCCCCACAGCAGACAAAGGCAACCTGTCT
Organism: Fistularia tabacaria; assembly: GCA_901007705.1. NCBI lineage: Eukaryota > Metazoa > Chordata > Actinopteri > Syngnathiformes > Fistulariidae > Fistularia > Fistularia tabacaria. The sequence continues at coordinate 14,495 of CAAKHD010013295.1, read as the reverse complement.
ACCAGGAAGGGAAAGAAGACGACATGGCAACTAGTGGGATTGGAAGTGAAGCTTTTAGGTCCGCACTGTTTGCAAGCCGTGGGTGGCTGCTGTCCTGGTGGACAAAATCAACCGACGAGGCGAAACCATAGGAAAAAGCATTGGGAACCATGACAACCAAGACAGGTTTTATGCTGGCATTCAAATTTGCAATTAGGAATTTTTCTAAAGCTCCAGAGGACGGCACGTAAGATCCTGAAGTTGTTTGGTTCGACATAAATATGTGAGCAGACATTCATGAACACCAAGAAAGCAAGTCACAGATCCAAGTTATCTGACCAACACCTTCAGAGCCATCCTAAGAATTGCCACAGCATAACTCCTGACCTTAATGCTCTTGCTAAAAATGAAACTCAACCACACTTAAACTGAATGTGACCTTCTCTACTGTGTAATGAAATCATTGCACTTAGAAAACATGTAATGGCTTTTCCAATTACTTCTATTCTATTTATGCCATTCATGTTCGTTCACACAAACACTCCATCCATCTGTTCCTGGCCCGGCCCCTCCGTCAAAACTTCAGAAATCATTGTGGCCCCTGAGTCAAAAAGTTCGCCCACCGCTGCTATCGATGTTAGATTATGTATCCTAACTGAGCCAAACCTGCATCGGTTGACTGAAACGTGGACCAGACTTACCACCAGATTCCCAATGATGAGGACCGTCATGTAGACAATCAAACACGTGGTCTGACCGGCCACTTCCATGCACTCCCACATGGTCTCGATCCACTCGCCGCACAGCACACGGAAGATGATTAATAAGGCGTGGAAGAAATCATTCATGTGCCAGCGAGGGAGCTCACAGGTCTCTGAGATACGACAAACGCAGTCTTTGTAACTGTTCCCAAACAACTGCATTCCAACCACGGCAAAGATGAAGACGATGATGGCGAGGAACAGTGTCAGGTTTCCAAGCGCTCCCATTGAATTCCCGATGAGCTTGAGCAACTTGTTAAGGGTCGGCCACGACTTGGCCAACTTGAAGACTCGCAGCTAGACACACAAACACACACACACACACACACACACACACACACACACATACACATGAACATGTGATTCATAGCAGCTGTTGCAGATGTTAATTTCAAAGGTGATAATGTCATCACACATACCAGTCGGAAGGACCGGAGAACAGAGAAGCCCTGGATATCAGCCAGTCCTATCTCCACAAGACCGATGCAGACGATGAAACTGTCAAAAACGTTCCAACCCACCTGTAACCATGCCAACAAACACAGTCATGTCTAATCACCTCAGTATTTATTACCATATTATTACCTGAGTCCACGAAAATCTTACCTGGAAGTAAGAGTATGGATCCATAGCAAGAAGTTTGAGGACCATCTCTGCTGTAAATATCCCCGTGAAGACCTGAGGAATAAGAAATGACTGACTGGTTTTACCGATGAAAAATAATATCCGTGTCCAACAGTTTCTACTGAAAGAAACGGACTATTCTGAAATAAAAACTCAGTTGTTGAAACTAACACTACTGATAGAAATGGCACTTAAAATAGGAAAGAAAAAAATCAATTGTCCAAAAAAAACCCTCTCTTGAAACGCCCTCCACTCACAGAAACACTGACTTTACTCGTGTTTCCCAGTCACGTACCAGATTCCCAGTGTTCAGCATAAGGCTAAATTCCTCTGTCATTGGGTAATGTTCCATGGCCAGGAAGACTGTGTTGAGGATGACACAGATCGTGATGGCCAGGTCAAAAAATGGATCCGTTACAAAGGTGTGAAGCCGTTGTTTGAGCCTTCGCCAGCAGCCACAGCAGTTCCACTTCAAGAATATGTCCGAGAACACATAACAACGAGGCAGGCATGGCCGCAGGTCATCCTCCAAGTCTGAAATCCCGCATCACACAATTACGTGACATGTCAGGAGGCAACATTATTATCAATCGACCGTATGTTTGTGTACCTTCCTTGCCGGTGTTTCCCCGCTCGTGATTCTTTTCATGGTCTCCAGATACATTCTTACTCTGTGGCACTGAGTCTTGTTTGTCTGATCGTTCCTTGAGTTGTGCGCACACACATACACAGACACACATTGTTGCAAAGTTTGGGCCTGTCATTAATCCAGTGTTACCTGTTACTTTGTAATACAGTTGCATGTTGCTTAAAGTTGTTAATACGATCACACTAGCTCTGTCAGCTTACCTCCTCCCTCTCTCTCAGTGCTTCCAGGATTTGTGCAAACTCCTCTTCTTTCTGTTTAGCCTCACCGATTGCGGCCTCGTTCTGCTCAGCATAAGCCATTGCAACGACCGCCAGGATCAGACTGACGAGGGAATACGAGCCAAGGAAGATGACTACCACAAAAAAGATCATGTTGGTTTTACCTGCTGCCCTTAATGTCTGTGGAGAGACAAGAGAGAGAAATGTGAGGGAGACGGCAAAACACACTGACCAGACTAAAATAGTTAGAATGGGACCGGGACTGAATCAACAGCAGTCTGATCCAGGCCTGACAGGGAGCAGATTGAGACTGCCTTGGAAACACATTTGACCAAAACTGGGACCTGCACCTGACTGACAATGGACGGGGACCAGACTGGAATTGGACTAACCAGTTGGAAGATGTTTTCCCAGAAGTCCCGGGTCATCAGCCTGAACAGGGCAAGGAAGGCCCAGCCGAATGAGTCGTAACTGGTGTATCCATAGTTTGGGTTTGGACCCGTTTTCATGCAAACATAACCTTCTGGACACATCCTGGACACATCATCATCATCATCATCATCATCGTTACAGTCATTATCAGCATCTTCATTAATACCAGTGTAACCTTTGTCAATATGAGCATCATTGTTTCCATGAGACACATACCCTGCATCAGAACTGTTTCCACACAGCAAAGCATCCATTTGACCGGGAAAGTAGTAATAATTTTCTATTAATTACAAAGACAGACAGAGAAAATATGATGATTACCGGACAGATCATCAAGAAAAGAAGTTTCTGCCTGAATTTTTAACATCTGGCATGAGGGTGTGTCTTTTCAACTGCAGGATTCCGTCCACATCACCAAGTGAAACCATATCTTCAACCAGAATGTAGTACAATTCACTTTAACAGAGCTCCTGCAATAACAGGACTGTCAAAACTGTCGCTGGAATTTTTTGTCTCTTAATACCAAGCCATGAGGAAAAAAATCATTTTTAATGAATACAATGCAAGGGGAAAAATATGCTAATGCAGCACATTACCAACTACATGAGCAGCAGAAACCCACCTGTAGATAATAACATATCTTTGTTAGATGAAGCTTAACCGACCAATCATTTGCTTTTTTTAATACGATTATGGCTGGATTGGACAATATTACACCAAATCTCTTAACAGGAGCACCAAACCAAACCAAACCAAACCAAACCAAAAAACAAGACAAAGCAAAGCAAAGCAAAGCAAAGCAAAGCGAAGCAAAGTGGAGCAAAGTGAAGCAAAGCAGAGCAAAAACTGTAAATGCATCTAACAGAAGATTCCGGTGACCATAAATTTGTTGTCTGCACAGTCAGGCCCTGGACTGCGTCTTTGCATTCTGCACTCAAATCCCCTTTCATGTGAATTTTACCACTGTGTGGTATTTGCATGTAAAGGAAACATCAGGTTATGTTCAGGGATGTTTCCTTGTGTATTGGCTGTTAATGACGTGTCAAAGGGTCTAATGACTGAGTTAAGTCTGGGCTATTGAATCTGGCTTTCTGATTTAAACCACCATCAAAGTAGACCCATTAAAGATATATCAGAGTGATAACCTAAATCTATGACAAAAAGATGTTGAAAATGACTGTCAGTAAAAGCACATCAAATCAATTGATTCCTCCCAACAGGGGGATTAGATTTATATTCAAAAATTTCGAAGCAGAGTGATGGCATTACAACAGCCTATTCAATGATGCAGCTGTGCTTTCCAGATTACGGACGCTCTTTTGCACAATGCAGAATGCTCGATATATTTATACATGAACAGTCAAAACACCACCTTGGTGTGGTTCTCTGAAAACAAAAAGCTTATTCAGTAACCACCCAGACAAACATTGCAGACCATGAACTGAATATTCTATGTGGTGGGGACCTGTGACAGAATAGACATCTGTAATAATCATGATCTATGGGTGATACTGCATGAAAAATCCCCGGGTAGCAATGATAAATACAGTATGCGATAAGAGCTACTGTAGCATAGCGGTAGATAATGAATGATTGAATGAATGAATGAATATCGATGCAAGATGCATCAAGGGCATTTTTTTAAATCCCTGAGCACCAATTACATTGTGTACAATACAACTTTTTAGAACTAAAAGAAAGGCTATCTTGAAAAAGAAAAACAGCTGCGAAACAAAGATAAACATGCAAATAACGTCAATAAAAACATGAAATCAAAGCGTTATCTGACCCAGAAGCTGTGTGCATTGAAAAGCAGGCCAAGAATTGACAGGAAATCACATATCTTACGATGATGTCATTACTTTGAATATGGCGGAAAAGCATTGAAAATGATTGGTTACTTCCTATATTCTTTTTCACAGCGCGCAGGATTTAAATTTGTGAAGTGATTATTCATCGTCATCATCATCATCATCATCATCATCATCATCTCATACCAGGATTGCTGATGTAGTCTGCGAAGCTAATGTTTGTCGTATTGTTGCGAGACCAATCCATGACACATTTTTGCCTCAAATTTCCCATAAAGAGATGTAGACCAATCAGAGCGAAGACGCTCAGGCAGAAGACTGTCAGGATCATGACATCAACCAACTTCTTCATGGATTGGATGAGAGCTCCGACAATTGTCTTCAAACCTGAGCAGAATAGAAAATGTCTCAGTATTAGGATGACAGACATTTCTTTTCAAAGATCAAACATTAATGGATCAAACAGTGAGGAATACTGGGGCGTCATCCCAGCTGCCAATGATGATTTTGAGTGACCTCATTTTGCTTGTTCAGTACAATCTTTCAACTTCCAGCAAGGATCAAATTGATCCCATAAGTTCAGAGGAACTCACCTGGTATGATGGGGATGGTCTTCAGTGCTCGTAGAACTCTGGATGTCCTCAGTGCAGAGACATTCCCTAGGTCTAAAAACTCAGTAAGATATCTATGAAACAGAGAGAGGTTTTCATTGCCACCTTCACAATTTTCATTGCGATGTTTGGTTTGGCTGTGTTTGCGTGTATTACGCCATGCTGATGACCATGAAGTCCAGCCAGTTCCATGGGTCTCTGAGGAAGGTGAAGGACCCAACACAAAAGCCTCGGGACAGCACCTTGACGAGCGCTTCGAACGTGTAGATGGCAATAAAACCATATCTGCTCAAAGATGAGAACGTAGTCTCACATGCAATTATAAGTATAAGGGATACATTTGCTTACAGATATGTACATATATACATATATATATGTATATATATATATGTGTATATATATATATATATATATATATAGAATATTCTAATTCATCTGTGTTAATGCTAATTTAAAGTTCCACTTTGTAAACAAGAGTGAATGATCTTTCTCCATCTATCGTTCCATCTATGTGTCACAAACATCAATCTGACTTTTTTAAGACAAAAAGGTTTTAACTTAAAATAGATTACAAATTTAAATTCAGTCAGAATATCATCATCTGCTCCTCAAAAGGAAAGGATACAAACGAGAAAGACTATCCTGGTTTAAACACATTCTGAAGATTCAGTTTCAGTTTACAAAAGGTGCAACTCACTCCACATTTTTGCTCCATTCTGGTGGGTTTCTCATAGTCATGAACACACAGTTGGTCAGAATCGTCACCATGATAAACAAACTGAATAATGTTTTTCTTTTAAGGAAGAATTCATTTTTTGTGTCGCATCAGGAGATGTTTCTCATTTTCTCAGTGTTTCAGTGTCATTGTTTCAAGGATATGAATGAACTAGAATTCTGATGGCAAAAGTCCTCAGTGGGTTGAACGGACTCAACAGGTAGCAGGCTGGATCAGCATTAAATCTGTATATCACATTTCCTTTGTCAAGCACGATGAAGGTCTGCAGGGACAAAAAGCAAGCCGAGGTCAGTGATCAAACAAATACTATCACGGAATAAAGTTGTTTTTTGATGGATTAGACCTCAAACATCAAATAGTGTTTATGTTTGCTTTATATCCATTCATCTTTTTTTTTTCTGAACACCTTCTGCGATTGGTAGAAGGGATCCAGGTCCTCCAATGGGGTTTGAAGCAGTTCAGGTGGTGGCTTTCCAAATATGAAGGGGAGTGGCTTCCCAGCCTCCAAGTCACCGGCTGGTTTTGGAAGGTCTTCTTCTGCCAGCTGTCGTTTACAACAAAGTAATTATTTTGTTAAGTATCATTCAAAAAAGGTCCTTCAGAGAGTTTCACCTGGTTCGTGGAGAGGAGAAATAAATGCTTCATTCAATTACCTTTTCTATCATTAAAACTTAATTTTCATCTTCATTGCTTGACAGCTTAGCCAGTGGCTGCAGACTGAACAGGTCAACCCAAACATTTCTGTCCTTTGTGACACTCTTTGGCACTTTCTCAGGAACACTGGTGTGTACCCTGACCAGGCAGGACATATTATCTCTCCAACGTACTCTTGGTTGACCAAATGGTCTCCTGCCGGGTGTGTGTCCCTGAAATATGCTTAAGGGAGGCAATTAGAAGGGAGTGCCTTGACCACCGCAGCTGACGCCTTTTGGAGTGAAAGTACAAAGGCCCTTGAGCCCTTCCCAAGGTGTCTGCACTCACCCTAACTTTGAGGCTAAGCCACTATGTGTGAGGCATCTGCAACTGAGGCCTCATTCTATCCTTTCATATCCTCAAGGTCACGAGCTTAGGTTCGAGGTGGAACATAAATGAACTGGCAAATTGAAAACTTTGCTTACTGGCTCAGCTCCTTTTTTGCTGCAAGACTGGTATAGCACCCCTATCTCGGCTGTGGCCTGTCTAATTCGCTTGTCACTTTCACATCCCAACTCATCCTCGCTTGTAAACCAGATGCTTGAATTCCTTCGCTTACATCAGACACTCATCTTCCAAATTAGATCGTAGGTCATGTGGTGATGAGGCCAATTACAACATGGCATTTGCAAAAAGTAGAGAAGCAAACAAGGGGGCCTCATTCATGTAACTCTTCCAACCAACCTAAAGATTCTGATAATTAAACCCTGAGACAGAATTGGTGTTGATGGACAGCTCTATTGGTGCCAAACAAACACTTCCCAGAGACATGTTTGATGTTGTTCTGAGAGTACAGACACAACTCCAGGGGCATCTATGTAGCGTACGAATGACTCGTTTCAACAACCCTGGGACAACATGATCCCGTGTAATCACCATAGAAAATCGGTTCATGTACCTTCCCCAGATCCACAGGCAGACAGGATAAGTGTACTTCCAATCCAAGAGCCTTGTGAGGATGTGATGAAACTCTGGTTCAGTATTTCACAACCTACACAGAATGCACATTGTTCCCTCCAAATCAAAAGGGTTCTACAAATTGCTAGACTGTTTTCTTCAGTTTCTCCACACCGAAGAGGGTTGTCTGCCAAGATAGCCGTACAATGTCTGGCACCTGTAGCATCTTTTGTACAAATCTAATCAAAAGTTGGTGCCTTGCCATCAAGTAGCCTGGGACATACAAGGCTTGTCTGCCTTTTTCAGCTAAGTGTCCTCCATACAGGGAATTGCACTACCTGACATTTTTCAGAGTGCTCTTTTCATCATCCAATTATGTCCCAGGTCAAGGTCAGAAGATGTCCTCTCCCGCTGCTAACAGCTTAAGCCCAGTCCTCTCTTTCCCATTTCACCTTACAGTTCACCAGAAGCTCCTCCAGGCCACAAAAAAAATCCTACTCTCTCTAGTCTCTCCAAACTCCAACCTCATTTATTGAGTTCTGTGACCATCAAAGCTGGAGTCTTTTTAGCCTTCTGGCCCTCATGATCAGTGTCAGGAGACCCCGTGGGCCTATCATGCCCAAATTGCCACCTTCTTTGGCGAGATAGCCTCGTTCTAGTGACCACCAACAGGTTCTCAGGCTACCGTCACTACAACCACAGATCGAGGACACCAATAAGTGATTCCATGAGGACTGGATGCTGTAGTGCACTGTGCAATTGTGAGAGACCTGCTTCCCTCTCCAAATAAACCCAAGGAGGAGACCCTTCTGTACAGTGGGAGGAAGCTCTAACACACTGGTGTGGCTTCACCTCCATCTCCACCTCCAGTCCCAGGATTCAAGGATTCGATCTTTTCTTTGCATGGGAAACTTTATTCGAATATATGCCGTGAAAACAAACCACAAGGGATGAATCTCTTTGTCCAAGAAAAAAAAGGTTTGTCACGAGGATAAAGATGAAGAGAATGAATAATGATTGATTCTTGTTGGTGTTTGTCATTGACAAACACAACTTTCATGTTCTGTTGACAGCTAATGGATGATTGGTAAGCTGTATACCTCTATATTCTTCTCTTTCCTCCTCTGTTCTTCCTTCTTTTCAGCATCAAGGCCCTGTTGGATCTTCTCCAATGATGCTGGTGTGAAGGGCCGGAAGACCTCCATGCCGACAGGGGGCAGCAGCGGTGCCATCCTGGCATCATGCAGTTTCTCCCGGACTCCACTGTTGCCTAGAAGCTGGCTCCTGTTGTGCAGATTTGTTTGTGTTCAGGGGTGGGCGTTGAGGGGAGGGGTGTATGATAAAATGTATTAAGAGTGAACCTTTCTGAGCTGGACAAAGGAGATGAAAACCAAATAACTGATAAAACCGAACAACAAAAAAAGCCAAAAGAACATTTCTCAAAAGTGTCGAGATAGAACACGGTTGTCACAAATATTCAAATTAACACCACAATTTTCCATCGTAATGTGAAACATGACAGGTGATATCACCGCTGGAACGCCATCGCACCTGACGGCAAAGATCATTGTTCGTCAGGTGCCAGAAACAGAAGCACATTGATTCCACCTGATAATGATATTTCACTGATACTGATTATGCAATAACATTAGCATTTATCATTGACTTGAAGTCTATCACTGTTGATGGTTTCAACACAGTTTATGCCCTCCCTGAGGCTTCTTCCAGTGCTTAAGGAGTTTATTATTCCACCTCGCCTCATCAGTTTGTACCACTGATTCTGCATCGATGCATCTGTAAACACTGCCGGCTACTCTTTGTGTCTCAGGTCTAGTTGTCATATGAATAAAATCAAATAGAAACGTCAGTGTGAACGAATATCTGGAGCTGCTGTAATTTTTTGGCAGGACTCACAGTTGCGATGGCAAAAGACGAAGTTTTCTGGTTCTCTCCAGGAGTGCCTTTGTCTCGAACCTGCTTTTCCATATCTCATAGATTGACCTTTTTCTAATCCCCATGGCTGCAGTTTTCAGTGCCCTCAGATTCTTCTTGAACTCCCTTCAGCTATGGTCAATTTTCGTCTGTCAGTGTCTCAGCTCCTCTTGCTTTGCAACTGATTCGCTCTCTAGGTTTTGGTTATCTCACATATGTTGTTGTTTTGTCCAGTTATCTTGGGGCTTTCAAAGTCAGTCATTTTAACTCCGCCCTAAAACTTTTGAAGTATTCTAAATGTCATATGGACATGCTATCCATGTTTCTTGATTTTAAGCTTGACAATACCCCCGGTTGTTGTTCATCCACAAAGAGGTTTTTTCTTACTTTTTTTCATCACACGCACACACACACAAAGAGAAGCTTGACCAGCAATGAAGAGACTTCCTGTTATCAAAATTCCTAAATGAGAACATCACTGTGACTTCCAGGAGGAGCTGTCTCTCATGCATGGACACACACACACACACACACACACACACGCACACACACAGAAGGAGAACATGAAATCTTTTTTTGTCTGTCTTCCCGACCATGTGAGTGCATTCATCATTTCAGTCATCGACATCCATCGAGCTTTCAGGTATTCCAGGAGACAAAGCTGTATCAAGGTGTCCAGTTTACACCAAACGTGCACCTTTATTTGATTTCAACAAGTAAAACAACAAAGAATAAAAACCTAACAAACACACTCCTGAAGACATTCATCTAGATAACTTTTTTTAAGAAGAATTATGACTTGATTTTTCAGCCCTCTTTTAGTATCCCTGTTGAAAACCAGTGGCAACAGCAGCCTTTCTATTTGGCGTAAGCAAGTTCTCTCTGAGCGTTCATGGGCTCTCTCCCCGGGTTTTCCCACATCTCTTTCTAATTCATTCCGAGACCAAGCCCATAATTCTCTCCGTGTGACCAAACACGAACCCATGACATTAGAAATCACCTGGGAACTGTGTTGTGAAGTAAAATACAAAAAAACAATAGTTGGCTGCGGTGGTTTGCACTTTGCAGCAAGAAAGTCCTTGGTTCGATTTTCACTGTGGCCTTTTATGTGAAAGAGGACAATGCATCCTCCCCAATATTATGATTTAATGTAAATAAATACTTTTGGTTGATGCTCCGGAGTTGAGATTTGACGGACCTGTGAGAAAACTCCATCTAACCCATTCCCCCCTGTCTTTTGGCATTTGTATGTTCCTTGTAGACGGTTAATTTTGTGGCCACTTCCCTATGTCTGAAGTTGCGTCTTTTTCCCCTTTTCCCTTGAACAGTTTCAAACACCAGAGGGTATGATGGTGATGTTGCTTTACGAAACTTGATATATCATGGTGGACTTTAGCAGGATAAAACAAAATCCCTCTCCAGTCTCTATAAATGGGACAAACGTGGAGATGGTGGCGTGCCATCAGTACCTGTAAGTACCAGACAAGCTGGAGTAGTCCATGCCCACAGAGGCTTTGTAAGAGAAGGACCTGAGTTGCCTGCGCTGCCTTTGGAGGCTCAGCTGTTTCAATGTATGCAACAGGATGCTCTCGTATGTTCTATCAGTCTGTTGTCGAGAACACCATTTTCTATGTGGATGATGTGCTGGGATGGAGGCATCAAAGCAAAGGACTAAAAGGAAAAGACTGAACAAACTCATCAAAAGTGCAATTTGGGCAAATTCATTTCCACCCCTTCGACAACCTCAAGAGCAGCTTCAGCAACATAGTCATACAACTGCCGTATTAACAGATGTGTAGTTCTGCGGAGGTTTATGCTAACCCATGTGCCCTTGATTTGCCCCTTGGGAACAAATAAAGTGTTTCTGAATTGGAATCAACCCCAATGTCTGAAACAGTGACTCTGGGATTCATTCCTGCCTGTTCCATCTCATCGCATATCTCGTCTGCCCGAATGAAGTCTGCCAGCAGAGAACTGCACTGAGGTGCCTCCAACATCTCCTGGACTCCAGGCTAACACACTCAAACATACCTGGAATGTACATTATTCATACTTTTCAAATTTCCAGGTTATTCTCACTAACTTATCCATCTCACTCCGTATAACAAGTCAGTCGAAATCTGTATATATTTATTCTTATGCTGATGACACTGTGTTTACTTTAGGCTACCTCTTTCAATACGTGAATCTATCCATCTATCTACCTATCTATCTATCCATCTATTCATCTATCTATCTCTCTATCTATCTATCTATCTATCTATCTATCTATCTATCTATCTATCTATCTATCTATCTATCTATCTATCTATCTATCTATCTATCTATCTATCTATCTATCTATCATGTTGATCCATCAAATACCTACTCATCTAAAGATCTTTTAACCTCCATTGTGACGGAGCAGGTGTTTCTTTAATGGTTCTCCCTCCTTT
>CAAKHD010013294.1:0-16633 GCA_901007705.1 Fistularia tabacaria | reverse complement strand
AGGACTGTGTTTTCGTGGCCCGCACTTCCGGGTGTTACTCAGAAACCTTCGCCCGAGCCTAGCCACGGGTCTCGGGTTTCTCACCGCGCTCGCCTCTGCCTTGAACCCCCCCCCCCCTCCCCCCCCGCCCCCCCCCCCCCCCCCCCCCCCAGCCTCCGCCGGTCCGGCCCCTCTCCTCCACCTCAACATCTAGCTCTGGCTCTGCTGTCACCTCTCTCACTCTGCTGTGTTAGCCATTCACACTTAGCCTGTGAAATCACACTCTTTTCACAGGGGCTCTTCAACACGCCATGTTCTCTCTCTCTCTCTCTCTCTGTCTCCGCCCTGAACCCTCCCTCACCACCCACCATCCCCGAATTTTAATTGACTGAACAATTAATCCATCGCTCCAGTCTCTCACCTGCTTCAAACAGATGGAGCCTTTGCCGTTTGCTGTATATCCTCATTGTCCCGCTACACCCAATGTAGTAATTACTGCGGCATCGTCAATCTATTTCCTGCCTCGACAAGCCGCGCATCGCAGTGGAATTACAGCACGCGTTCCCTTTTAGGTGCAGAAACAACACACTTCTGTCGTTGCTCGGGAAGGGCCAAACGTTGGTACCGTAGCCTGACTGCAGGGAGTCGGCGACGGTTCCGATTGAGGGTCGATGCTTTTTCCTGAAAGCTGCGTAAACAGGAGATTGGTTCTCTTTGGTAATTAGGTAGTCCAGAGCGGCAAGGTATGGGAGTTAAAGAACACCAGGTATACAGATGTTCCCTTTTTGATGGATTTATTGCTGTGGTCTGTGATAGCAATACAACAGAACCATCAGTATAATCTGATACATTTTACACAAACAAAGGACGGTATTTCACTAAACAATGACATTATATGAATCATATAACAAACAAATCATTCACAAGGGGCTCATGGACAGCATGCGGTCTGCTGATTAGCTTAGCACAACAGTATAACGAGTATCAGCCCATGCACGGGTAAGTAATACAAGTTAGCATAATATTAGCATTCAACTTAGACATTAAACATAATTAAACTCACCTTCTGTCATTCACACGCAGAAATCAACCGAGAAAACCAGGTGAACATGAAGAAAGGTGAAAAAAAACAACTAGCCTCTGCTGCGCTAAAAAGGAAAAATATAGCTACTCCCGCATCGCACAGAGGTGTGATGCGTTGGAATCAGTGCGGTGCATTCAGGAGTGTAGGATTTATGAGAACTTACCGATAAACACGAACTGAACACAAAATACGCAGAAACAAAGTTGTGCTTTCAAACACTGCGAGTCTGCAGAGTTCAGTTTGTCCTCCAGCTCCTCTCTTTTGGCGATGGGTTCGGAACTTTGAGCAGACACTCGATTATACAGACCCGGCTCGGGGCGAAGCGCAGCGCGATGGAGAAAGGGCTTGAGAAAGCCTTGATCCAAGATGAGGACGACCCTGTGATTGAACAGATGAGCACTTTTCTGATCAGGCAGTAACAATAACATTGTGATCCAAAGCACCGAGTATGTAGAGAAGCTCCCGTATTCGACCCTGCCTGAAGGTTGCACCATCTCTAATGGTGTTGCAGCAATTTAAAGAGCCCCGCGCTGGCAGACGCAAGGCTGTAAATCCTCGAGATGCAAACAAAGGTCACAGACACCGACCTTTGCTCTCGTTACTTTAGTGCTTTTTGTCCCTGAAGCCCCGCCCATGAATTAATGACGGGTCTGCGGACTAGCTATTAGCCAAGTAAGAGTCGTAGCGATTGAGCGATACATTTCAATTGGTTGAAATCCATCATAAGCTCAGGGTTGATGTATGACGGTCGGGAAACTTGCCGGTACAGGTACCTTCAGGTCAAACAAGCTGCTATCCTTCTGCTCCCGTCATTCACGTGCAGAGAGAGAGAGAGAAAGAAAAATACTTTTTCTGTTGCCTTTGTTATGTAGGACAAGTCGCAACCAGCAAATTTGGCGTGCACGGCCAAACGTTATGAGCCGCACAGAAAGACAACACAGAATCTAATAACTCCGTCTCAATAACTCACTGCGTACAGCAAGACTGATTCATTTACCTCTATGTTTGGAGATGGATGATGGTGGTGGCGGCTCTTTACTAATGAGGAATCGTGTAATTAACACTTTTAGAATGTGCATTTCCTAGATCCAATTAACTTATGCCAATATAGTTCGGCATACGAATGTTTGACATGAAGTCTTCCTATGCTATGGTGCGAATTTCAGAAGTAGCCGCCATGGCGTCCCCCAAGGGTCAGTCCATTCTTCCCCTTGGACTCATCAACGCCATGGACTTCATTGAAGGCGATGACACCAGCTGTACGCTGTGTACTTTCAGCTGTAATAAAGCCAATAATAGCTGGAGTCGTTGGTAACGCTGACCATTTATGCACCCGCAAAGGGAACCTAGATGTTTCGGTCTGTGACTCTACAGAGTTAAAAGCACCAGGGCTTCGCAGGCTTTTTGGTTGCAAACCATTTATGGAGTCGCGCGTAGCTGGGACGGACCGCTTGCTGTCCACGGCCACGGATTGACAAATCCAATCCGCTCCTCTCGTTCGGTTTTAGAACGAGATGCGCACGGACCGACTATTCCCTCGCACGCCGTCTCGTCGAGGTGGTTAATTTTAATCGCCACACATTCCAGAATGTAAGACGAAGTTATTTCTCCATCCTTGATGTGGCCCGTAGTCGCTCTAATTCATTCACTTGTTATATTCCAAAGCATGCAAGACCGACAGGGCCGCTTCCAAAGCACAGAGTCGACATCTGCTCGACATTAAACCATGAAAAAACCATCGGAACCTTGCAATTACAGAAGTCAAAGGCATGGAGTTTTTACTTCTTTTCTCTCTATATTCAAAAGTTGCACCGACTTCTGCTCGACGCCTACGTTGTACTCTGTAAGCTTTTTTGTGGAAACCCAAGTATGCCTTTTTGGCCAAAGTGCTCCACCAGAAAGGATAAGGTGCGTTATCTCTCTGCTCCCAGGGCGCAGGGCTACTGGTGGTCTCTGAAAGCAGAACAGTAGCCGGGGCATTCGGGCTCCAGAGCTCCATCTTCCGATCTGCAGCCCCCCCTCTCATTTAGGAATAGGCTTAAAATCTTTCCTTTTGAGGAAGCTTATAGTTAGCACCATGCTAGCCCCTAGGTATGCTGCCGTGGGCTTACTCTGCTGAGATGCTCTTCTCTCGTTCCTCCCACTCTTCTTATCCTGTCTGCGCTGATATCAGTTCATGACACTAACCTTACATCTTCTGCTGGTCCACCATTGTTATTTGTTCTACCAATATAGAAGTTATTATTGTATGTCGAAATCTTCTCCTCGTAGCAACGGGACTGGAATTTCTTCACTTGAAGATGGGTGAAGATGTCTTCGAGTGAAGAAATTCCAGTCCAGTTGCCACGACAAGAAGATTTCGACAAGAATTCACCACGACCTGGATGACTGAGAACCTCCACAGACTTTGTATTGTGTGATTATTTCAGGTTAATAACTGTTAGCGCCACTGTTTTTATCAGTGAGAAATCATTTGTCTCTGTCTCTATCACACTCCTCCAGCTTTCCATCTCCCTTCCTTCCCTCTCGCGTACTCTTTCTTTAGCCCCAAGCGGTCGAGGCAGAAGGCCGCCCACACCGAGCTGGGATCTGGGACCGGTGGAGGGCAGCGTTTCCTCACCGCTGTCGCAGAGTACTTGCTCCTTGTTAGAATTCTGTGGATCATAAAAGAGTGCGGTCCAGACCTGCTCTGCATTGAAAGTCCCATCAGACAGCCGGGTTGTGATTTTGTGCCATCGAAATAAAATCGGACTTTATTTCCATACCGAACTCCATGTTAAAAAAAAAAAAAAAGGACTCAAACTTCTCAACTACTAAGACCGAGCCTTGTCATCATTTAGGCTCGTAGGAAAAAAAACATCCCATCAACCTCCTGCACATTTCGCATTTCAGTCCGGTCGGAATTATTCTGGGGTTCGACGTGCAGCGTGGGGCCGCGCGGCGCAGTGTTGTGTTGCGCTGCAAGGGATAATGATCCATGGCAGTGTAAGCCATTAGTGAGTAAGTGGTTATGCTGGAGCCCCTGTATCCTGCTGTCACTTTGATGAATATGCAGCAGAGACGCCCTCAAATGAAACGGCTCTCCGCTGCAGATATAGCCAGCCTTTAATTTATTATGCATGTGGATTTATTAATTGCCGTGTATTGTTTATTAATTTGAATTGGGGTCCGAGTGAAAGGTGCTAGCGGCTAATGGTACGCCGTCTGTTTGCGCCGTCCGTCATATGCTTACAGTCTGCAGTGGGAGGGCTAGCGCTGCCAACGCGCGGCCCGGAACCCATTCCAGGGAGGCCCCTGCGAGCCATCCGGCGACAGCGCGCGCTTTGACATGCACGACAGCGAGCCTGAGCGCCTGAACGCCTGAGCGTGTGTCCAATCGACCCCCTTGGAACGATGATTCGCCGCCGGTCACCTCGGTGAGTCTCGGCACACATTTGAAAAGGAACCCCCTCCTGCCCCCCACTTCTCTTTTAACTCCCCTTATTTTCACCTCATTTCACATCAGTTTGAGATGGGCTCTGATGAAAAGGTTGATTCATGGTCCACCGAGTCGATGTTTTTAAAAAGAATATATTAATAGATGCGCTCCCCGATCTCCCCCCAGTGTCATACAACCGGCCCCGCCCTGGCAGCCGCGTGTTGTCCCGGCCTTTCACGGTAATTGTGTGAAAGGTCAATCTGTGCAAAGCCAACGCGTATATATTCATTCACGGCGCTGTTTGTTTTTAGCCCCGGCGCTTCCGTCCCACAGGCAGATTCAAAGCCACCATTCCCACACAGATTTAAAGATGGGGCAGCTCTTTTTTTGTCTGTGAGAAAAGGCTGGAAGAAAAGAGGCATTTTCATGGTCCGGGTCCGTCGAGAAAAAAAAGCTTTACATCCCGCTCAACTCTTTTGCAAGTGAATTATCTTCTGCTGCCGAGCGCTGTGAATTTCAAGGGGTCAGCCAGACACGGTAAATTGTATTTCCCATTTTCTCTGCTTTGCCTATCAGCGCCTTTGTGCGAGCATCAGTGTGATATTCATTCATATCTTTGTTGTCTCGTGACGCGAGATGGAGGAAGGATACGAGCTCTCGCCCGCACTTTTAATTTAATCCTTTGGAGGCCCTTCCTGATCTGTGTCTCTCATCATAATATTATTTCGTACGCGCTCCCCTAAAAAGCGCAGCGTATTCCTGCGGCTTCTAATTTACGGACGTGAGCGCTTTGCCCGGACTTGAACCCCGTCCCGCTTTGTTGGTTCGCGTTTCCGAACACATTTGCGTCAGTGAACCCCGGCAGACAAAAGAAGTGCCTGATGTGCAATAGCTCGCGGCTCTGCATGAAAGGGAAAAAAGAGGCCCTGGAAACCGTTCAATTGTGCTAGTAGGTTAATCTCCGGCGCAGCGCCGGGGCTCGTCGTCCAACACAGTCACGGGGAACCCAGTCTCCGCTCGCTCGCTCGCACCGGTCCGAAAGCGCCGGCCTGGCACGGGAACTCACTGGCTCGCCGAGGCTCACCCAGCTTGGGCCGTCGCCTCCGTGGCCAAGGGACGGCTCTGACAGCGGAGATACCGGCTCTGTTTTGCAGAGCGGAGCCAAACCGCGCTCCTTTCTTTGAGTCTTTGTGCGAGTGTGCAGAGAGACAGGCCCCTTATTATTTGAATAATCTCAGGATTAGGAAAAGCAGCTTTGGGAGTTCAACTTCCTCGCTCTCTCTTTCTCGCTCTCTCTCTAAACAGTATCGGTGTTTTCTAGCAAACACGATCTGTAGCGACTGTTTCGCTTTGCATCGCCGCAAACGCTCTTTCCCAACCGACACGGATTTGGAACGATGCAGCAATTTTGCATCATTTCAATTCAACTTGAAATCTCCATCAACAGACTCTTCAGGACCTGAAATGGAAATGACTTGTTTGCACACTGGTCTCTGCAAGCGTTCATTAAACAGGCCCCCTTTGACCTGCAGGATTTTCTGGGACCACCGAAAGCGGAGGTACCGCGACTACATATGGGTATTTGGTGGTAAATATTTGCCTTCGAACTCATCCCGGGGGAAGATAGCAGCACGACCCCCTCAGTGGAGCGGACGCTGCAGATAAACACCGCCGTGCAACGTTTTCCCGCTTTGGCCGCAGGCGCCATCCTGACTGCCTTTTTTCTTCTTTTTTTTCTTTTTTCACCCCCGGGATGACGGATTCTGATCTTTTCCGTGAAGATCGATTCATCGCCCGGGCCGTCGGGCGACGCTGGCACCCGGAAACTAAGGCGAGCCGCGGCGTCGGGGGTAACCATCGCCGAGATGTAGGTGAATGTAAACATATGCCTGCGACTCCCGATATAATCCTGTGTGTGCCTGCACCCCCCCCCCCTGGAACCCCCCTCCCCCCTCCCCCCCGCGCCAGAATCCCCGTGGCCTACAGATGGCAAACATACATGCCAGCCACACACACAAACACGCACTCAAATGCACACGCGTCTTCGAAGCCAACCTGGAGTCGGGGCCCTGTATTCTGGAGGTGACGGCTGCCAGGTTACAGCGCTCTTGGACGGCGGCGCAGTCCAAGTTCCCCAGCTGCCTCTCTGATCTCCGCGGAACGCTCGGGAAAAAAAAACAAAAAAAAAAAAACAGGGGACGGGTCTTTGTGCCGCACACAAGCTGTGCACTCGGAGCGGTTCTGAACGCTCGTCCAGCTGATTAAAGACAACGTCGAAGGGAAAATATTGTGTAAAACACGGGTTATGGAAGAGCGGCGCGACCGCTCGGGAGGATGCCGGGGTTCTGAAACAAGGCAGCTCGTAGGCTCGGCTTGTTCATCAGTTCCTCGCAGTGTGGAATTAAAGGGCTATATCTACCCTTGCACAGGAACCCCAGCTGCAGCCAACAGCGGGTCAGATTAGCTTCGGCGGTTCCATCGTTTGTTTCCGGATCTCACGCCGAAGATCAGCTCCGCGCACGGACGCGAGGATTGCCGCCGCTCCGTCCTCTCATCGAAATATCAAGGCTAAATTGCATTTTTGGATCTATCCGTCCGAGTTGATGATCATGAGCTCATCTGGAATTCGCGTTCTTCCCACAGGATTTAAATGTTAGATGTTGTCTGAAATATTTAAGGTGGATTTTCAGTTGCCCTTCCAAAAATACCCCTTTTAGTGTTTTTTATTCCAGAAAACTGGCCATCAGACCCATTGTGTGTGTCTGCCTCTAGCTTACCCTCACACGCACGCATTTTGTTGTTATAAATGCCTTTTTTTGGTTTCTTCGAGGCTCCGGTCGCATGATAAACATCACCATCGCTCTCGGAAGACGCTGCCGCGTCGATCTGCAACATCCCGGCCTCCAGGGAGCGGCTTGGTTAAAGATCGACGGACACGCGATCCCGCCTGTTCTGACATTTGCTTCCGTACATGCAGCCCAACCTGGCGGAGTTCGGGGTAATGTCAGGTTTGCAGCGTGAAAGGAACAATAGACAGCAAAATGGTCCGAATTAAATATTTATACCCCCGAGGTGATGCCGAGGAGAGAACAACGCAAGGTCATCTGTCTAGAAAGTGCGTTTGACGGGAGGGTGAATCCTCCCCCGCTATCATCGCTACGTCTCCTCACGTCTCTACCACTGGAACACAATCCCTCCTTTCCCCGCCTACAAAAAAAAATCTGATTTTTTTTTTAATACTTATTACTTGGAGCGAGTAATAAAAGAGCAGATCATTACACATTACACATTTCTTTTTTCTTCATCACTTTTGCCAAAACTCCCCTTCTGCGGAAACACCTTCCGATCTCCGTCCAAGAGGGACGAACGCCCTCTTTGTGTAACAATAGGCTTCAAACCGCTTTCTTTTGAGAAAGCTGATAGTTAGCGTGAGGCTAGCCCCTCGTTATGCTGCCTCAGGCTGCTGAAGGATATCCCACGATGCCCTTCTCTCATTCCTCCCACTCTTCCTATCCTGTCATGTCATCTTCATCAGTGCGTGATAGTAACCTTGTATCTTCTCCTGAGTCCCTCTCCTTCTCCTGGCGGCGGTTAGCATGCAACTGTTAGCGCTACTGTTATAATGAGAAAGATATAATTTGTGCCCGTCCCTCCCGACGCTCACGCTTTCTGTCTCTCCATCTCACACGTTCTGTCTACCAACACCAATCACCATCCAGGGTGAGGAGGACCTATACCAGCGGCCCCCAACCTTTCTTGCGCCATGGACCGGTTTAATGTCACACGATATTTTCACGGACCGGTCTTTAAGATGTGGCGTATAAATACAACAAAATAAAAATTATACAACCGGCATAAAAACTGATATTTTCTAATCATATACTAATCACAACCTGTTGGAATAAATCCGTATTTCAAGTAGGACTCCTGGTATTGTCTGTTAAATGCAGCCTTGTTTTTCGTTGAAGTCGTAGGCTCTTCTTCCGACTTCTCATTGCTTCTTTTACCCTGCGCAAGGAAACTTTCCAAAGACGTTTGTTTTTTTGTTCATTTTGCTAGCTCGGGGGTTTGACGTCAGCCGAAGTGTGTAGGCAAGCCTGACATGCGTCAACAGTGAGTCATGGGCAGATGTGGCGGAGAAAATCCGGTCATTTTCCAAAATAGAACATCGTTCAGAATTAGATGATGAATAAAACAGAAAAAATATAAGCTACGTACTCTTTCTGTGCAGCCCGGTACCAATTGACCAACGGACCGATCCGCGGCCCGGGGGCTGGTCGAGGCAGAAGGCTTCCCGCACGGAGCTGGGATCTTTCTGAGATTTCTGCACCGGTAAAAGGTTTCTAAGTCCTCACTCATGGGGGAATTTTGGTTTTCTGTAGATCAGTTTAAAGGAAGACGGTCCAGACCTGCTTTACGTGGAAAATGTAACAAGATAACCGAGTTGTGATTTGGTGCCACATGAATAAAATCTGACTCCACTTCTGATCTGCCGACCGTGTTCTTTCCACTTTCGTTGGGTTTCCTCCGCCGAGCCCCCGCCGTCCCTCCTCTCGCTCTCCGAACCCCGTCTTAAAACCTTGGCGGGGGGTCGGAATCAGCTAGGGGACAAGGGAGAGACTTCAAATCTGCGTTTCGTCTCTCCATTTCTGACACCAGTCTTGCCTTTTTCCTGTAAGTTTGCCACAGAAACAAAAGGAACTGAACTAGAAAAGTAGGGCGTAGATCTAACCCAGCTGCCTAGCCAGGCATCCCTTATTCCTTTGGCTTTTAATGCCGGCTGTTATAAAATATGCATGGCGTGGCGTGGAGCTACTTAAGGTGGACTACTTTACGTTCATATAGTCTGCATTGCCGCGTTGTGCGTGTTTATATGTGGGTGCGCAGATAATGGAGCGCTCCTGGGTGGGACGGAGAGCAGGACACGCTCCCCCCCCCGGCCCTTGCGGACAGCGCTCCGCCGTGTTTCCATTAACACGCGCCGAATGACAGGAAGTGCAGCTCCCTCAGGAGGAAGAGGCGGCGGTAAGATGAGGTCAAGGCAGATGCATAATACATGGCAGGATATACATTATATTGCTATTGCCCATTTGTTAGCGGCGAAGACGCAACCTCGCGGCAGACGTGTTCATCTGAGCCATTTCATCATTCGTCCCGCATGGCTTCGCGTTCGGCTTTCAAGCACGCCGATCTGACATTCGCGAGCGCCGTGTCCTCTCGTCACTTCGCGCCACATGGCCTCACCGCAGTTAACGGGCCTCGTGCTTCCCCCCATGCGCTTTCTGCACATCTGACTTCGCAAGGCCACCCAAGCATCTCCGCCGTACGCCTCGCAGCCCGCTGGGGCAACCGGGCGCACAACACATTTGTAAATCTTTCACTTTGTCGACGGGTTTTCGCCGTTGCGGAGGACTCCGGTGACCCACAGCCGTTCCAGCCAGGCTGTATTTACACGGCGTCGGTGTCGGTACCAAACCAGGGAGTCCAGGTGTGAGGCGGCTTATCGCTGTCCTGGTTTCTAATTGTGACCAGTTTTGGCATCAAGCTAAATCAAAAATAAACAAGAGGCTCCACAGGAGTCCAACATTGATTTTGATCCCAGCGTTTTGACAAACTTTGTGACGATAGCTCTCCATCCATCCAGTATGAAACCTCAAACTCATGTCAATTCCTTTGGAGACCGACAGAGCTGCGTTTCGAGATGTGGTGAATTATTTTGAGTCAATGTCGTGTTTATACCATCATTTGTAGCCGCTACTTTTTTCACACGCTTCGAACACTGCGGCTCAAACAATAATATGGCTAATTTTTGGACTTTTACAGGTTACATGCCGCCATGATATTTAGCTTCGTCTCATCGGATCGATGAAATTACACATTACACCGCAGAACACGCGCAAGCGACACTGAGAGGGACGGCGAAAGGGAAACCGAGGAAGTGTGTGACGGAGGAATTCCAACACTGAAGAAGATGACTTTAGTGCGCAGGATAAAGATGAAGATAGCGATCCATGACTTTTCCTGGTAGGCGACTGTACGGTATTTATTTTATTAAAAGTAAAAAAATCTCATATCGCGGCTTATAGACAAGTGCGGCCTGCATTTGTACTTTTTTGTTTCTTTTAAAATGTAGCATGTGCGGCTTATATTCAGGTGCGCTCACTTGTCCCAAAATTACGGCAGCAATTAACGCTGTCGAGTATTTCTTTAAAGACCAGAAATATCTGGTATTCAACCCCCACACGTGCGAAAAATTCCAACAAAGGTCTTGCAGTTGATATTAAATGCTCTCCTTTGTGAAAATGGCTGCGCCCCCCTCTTATGTAAAGCTGGGCAATTAAGGCTGTTTAAAGAAAGATTTCCTTTGTCCTGCCATTTCAAGCTGGCGCAACAAAAGTCAGGAAGGCATTGATTCGGGTCTCCGTGTCTCAGCAACGCAACCAAACGGTAAAGAATAAGGCGGCTCCGCCGTTATTCATCCACAAACTCAATTGTATTTTTAAGTTCAAACAACAAATATCGTCATCCCCCCCTCGGGTTGCGTCGGCGCCGCCTGACGGCCATTCATCATCCCCACGTTAAAATCCACAACTCTTGCAAAACAAAAATAAATAAATCAGGCTTGTCTACGTGACGGATTGGATGCGATAGTTAGAACGTTTATTTTGGAATCGAAAGATTCATCCTTGGCAGCGCGGCGCATTCTCCGAGTGCACGTGCGCTACCTCCACGTCTGGGTTTTTTTGAAACGCCATCAGACGTGTGAAGATTAGAGCTGAAAAGAAAAGGAAAAAAGGAAGAAGGCACTCTGATTTTTTAATTAGATTATTATATCATCTGTGGTTTGTTACTCTGTCTCCTCAGACACTTTTGTTTATCAGTAAAGGGTGAAAACACGGCACCCCTCCACCACCACCGCCTTCTAATCTAACGTCTGGCGGTGCTAATATGAGCAGCGAATTCTCTTCGCATTTTTGCAAATGACTCATTAGCTTTCACACGCTAACAACTGCATTCCTCCTCGCGTGCTGCTACGAGGCCGCACCAAATTGCTAACTTTAAGAGCAGGAGCAGCGAGGGGAGGAAAAGAAAAAAATAAAAAATGAAAGGAAATTGCGGTGCGTCCATATGTGAGACGCGCCGTTCGGTGTTATTTGTCCTATCTTGAAATATGTCCGACAGGCTTTCTGGCATCTGGCTAATTGTGTCATCAGTGTCCAAGTAAATAATAAGGCCATCTCAGGCAAAGCCAGCTCTCTGTGTTATACACCAAATGACAACATCTCTCTTGAAGAGCCCCAGAGGACACACACACACACACACACATACACACACACACACACACATGCATACACACTCCTGATTGCATTTCTGCTACTGTACGACCGCGGGTAAACAAACAGCGTCTGACCTCCAACTAGCACGACCTTGCCCACCAAAAAACCTTTTTAATTTGAAGAGTGACGCATCCAAGTGTTATTTGCCAGACTAAATTACACACACGCCGCCCCGGCTCTCGCCGTGACAGAACACGCTTTGGAAGCAGCCAAATCGCGCACCTACACAACAAACAGATGTGCACTTTGGCGCGGGGATCAAACCGACGATTGAAACGCCACCGTTTTAAGCTGGAGTGCCGTGATATGGCCCTCTGGGCGGGAACACACAATAACACGAGGCCCGGCCGGGCGGTACGGCCAGACGGGCCCAACAGGCCCCCCCCGCCTCGCCGTCGCGCTCGATTCGCCTCCGAAAGCCTCAACCATCGCCTCCGATCCCACCCTCAGTCCAGCAGCCTTGCTTTGGATGTAGGAGAAACAGCCCCTTATTCTCGAGTCCGCAGGGATGCTTATGGTAAATACGCCGCTCCGTCTCTGCCGGTCGGCTCCTGGAGCCGTCGCCTCACTCGCGTCTCAGCTTAAACAAAAGCAAAAAACGGAGTCAACCCCGCTGGGATGCGCCGCGCGGTCACATCGTGTGACAGCGAGCCCAGAGGAGGGAGTTGCAGCGTCCTGCAGGTACAGGGGGGGGGACGCTCTAAAGCTGTCAAACCGTAAAAACTGGTGCATAAACATACTTTTATTAGCCGATGATATTCCCATATTCCCGTTCGGATGCCCACTTTGTGCCTCAGACAAGGTCACTCCTGATCCGAGAGCTGTCTTCTCCCTCGCCTGCCACGGTTTTCCAACTCAGCCAAGCCATCTCACCTCCTTTCTCCTTACAAAACTGAAGAGCCGCGAGTGTGACCGTGAGTCATCCTTTTGTGTGCGAAGCGGCAAACAATCGAGTCCTTTTGGAAATAAAATAGCAACCAAAACGTACCGATCCGCAGCGACACAGAGGATCCGGAATGAGATGTGACTTTGTTTTCGTAGTTGGAAAGTTTGAGTCATTTTTTTTTTTGTTACGTGGAGTTCGTAGTGCAAATAAAGTCTGATTTTATTTCTATGGCAACAAATCACAACCCGGCTGTCTGATGACACTGGACCGCACTCTAAAATGATTGACAGAAACCGAAGGAGTCAACACCTGTCATGGTTCATCCATGATGGGTTAAATGCCGGAGAATGAATGGGGAGGAAACTCCCCACAGGTCATTGGAATCGAAGAAGCCTCTGGGACGAGGCTTCTTCGATTCCACGAGGTGAAACGCCTTCGAGAGCAGACATTCAAAATCCACTTGCCACGACAAGAAGATTTTGCCCGAGATACTCCACAGAAATGAGACGTGACGTGATGCTCGCCACCTGGCAGGAAACACCATGTCATAGTCGTCATCTGCAAGGTTGTGCGCCAAAGGAAGCAAACCGAGAGGAAGCGGGAGGGCGAGTTACGGCCGACCAGACAGGAGAATAACGCCCACTTTTTTGCCCGTCGGAACTGGAGCGAGCGTTACGGATGTCGATTGACATGGGCGTGGGTTCGGTCGAAGAAAAGAATCAGGACGTTGTGAGAGAGAAAATCATCTCGTCGGCAGCGTGAAAACATCGGTCGCTAAAACACCTGAGGGAGAAATTAGATTTCGTCTCCAAATAAATGACTTTTAAATCTGTCGAATTCGGAGTGCAACGCGTGGGGACAGAAAATCAGTTGCTACCTTGACGCGCGATATCGTCTTGACCTTTTTTCTTTTTAATTGATTTTAGAGGGCAGCGCAGCGCTGAGAGGGCCGCGTTTTTTCCGTCTTGTCTGCATGGGGTTCCTCAGGGTTCTCCGGTTTCTACTCACAGTCCCAAAACATGGAAAAGGTTAAACGGCGACCCCCAATTATCCAGGTGTGTGAATAAGAGGGCGAATATAGAGAATGACTGAATTTTTTTTTTTTTTCAGCTATTGCTACATATGTGAATCCAAGTCGGGATAGTAAATCCGTTTATTTTATTATTTTGTTTCGTTTGAGTTATCTTGTACCTTTTCCCCCGTCGCCCGGGCTCTCGGTGTCTTATGTACTGTTGATCTCCAGACGGGCAGTTTCCCAGAACTGCATATTCCAGATGAATTTATGAGATGTGCCGCGATGTTCCGGCGCTCTGAGCACCACCTATACAAGTGTGCTCAGAGCGCCGCTGTCGCACGGGACGCTAAATCTCGGTGACAAATTTGAAAAAATCAACCCGACTCGACCGGAACTCTCTGTGTGCCCGGATCTGGAACACGAGAAATATTGCGGGATGGAGTTTCACCAGAATCCTATTTGAGAACCGCATGGCCTTTTTTGTTTGTTTTGTTTATTTTATTAGCGTGCAAAAAGTCACAGCCGAGAGGTTTTTATCTCCTCCTCCTCGTCGTCGTGGATGTCAGAATTTATTTCTTCCCCTCTCTTGAGGTCAGCAGGGATTGATTCTGACTGCATAATCCCCCGCCTTATTGAAATGGCAATATCCACGGGGGACCAGCAGCATTCATTGAATTTCACTGTGTTGGTTCGGACACCGTGTGCGCGCACACACACACACACACATACACACACACACACACACACGCACACACGGGTCACAGGTTTCCCATTCCCCTCCCTCGACAAGCACAGCGACCCGGTGCTGTTGGTCATTTCGACAGGCGGAGACACAAACACGCGCTAATAGTGACTGCAAGGCTGAAAAATAATATTTCCCTGCAGATTCCTCACAGAAGGTTGTTGTTGCTTCGGCCGGGTCTAATTCCTGGAGCGCTTTCATTGCAAGGGGCCATTTTCTGGGGTCAGACCACGTGAACTTCCGATGGATTTCTTACCTCCCGTGCCTGCTTTACGTCGCCACGGTGGTTGAGCAATGCATCTACTAGAGTGGAGAATTCCCCTCCACCACATGAAGATAGCGCAGTTTTTTTTGTCCAGTACCTCTTGATAGTTTTCTCCCGTGAAAGAGACTTCATATTCATGCTTTGAGAATTCCTAACATTTTTTAAATGTTTTTGAGCCACGGCACATATTTTACATTAGAAAAATCACATGGTTGAATAAATATGTCAAAAACGGTGTTCATGAAATAGAATGAAACTGTAGTCTCAGTTTGCTCAGTGTGAAATCTGGCCCTGTTTGGTTGGACACAAATCTGATATTCTTGCAGGAACTGGCTGCTTGGGTTTAGCGATGAGTTCAGTAACTTTGGAGCTAGTTTTCAGAGCTTTCTCACTCGTCTTGCTGGTTTTCTTCAACAACGCTGCCTGTTTCTCAGTCTGTTTACGCAGTTGAACAAAATAGTCCTAGTTCTTATCTCGAAGTGAAGGGTCTTTAGTTTGGAGATGGCATTTGAGTTTTCAGGGAACCGTGGCAGCATTTCCCCGCACACCAGGCAGAACGCAGTCGGCTCGGTTGGTTCCCCGGTAAAAGTGAATCCAAACACAATGTAACTTTCATTGTATTGTCTTCAGCTCACCTTTTTTCACTTTCTTCTGACTACTACTCATACTCCAGCCTTCATCTGGATCAGAATGTTCTTCAGGACATGAGGGTCCTGATTGAGTACTTTTTCTTTTCAAATATTTATCCATCGTGCGTCGCTGCCGCTGTCTCACTCGAAGCATCACCGATTACTCTGCTGTTTGAGCAGAAGCAGGTCCGATCCACAGGTTCATTCACTACCTGTTGCCAACGAGTGGAAGATTTTTTCATCGTTCTGCCTGTCACTGCAAGCTGCCCACGTCGATAGACGATAGACGATAGATTGCGTTGAATAAATCATTTTTGGACCAATCAGGTGAAGGTGGGCATTTTTCCACAGCACAGTAGCTGGGAAACACTGCTTTAGTTTTCTGAACATTTTTTGGGGATTGGGCATGTCTGTGACCTCACACATGTTTGTTTTTTTCATACTAAAATTCACTCTGATCATAACACATTTTCAAACCACTTGGTGCTTTATAAAGTATTTCTGTGCAGTTATAAGAGAATGAGGTGCACTGGTTTTGATAACCTCAAGCCTGACTGCCCTGAATGTTTTTTATTTAACATGGAGATGATCTCTCAAGATTAGATCAAATCCTATCATTTTCTCTGCTTTCACACAAACCTAGAGAAAGGAAAAAGTCAAGAGAAAAAAAAAAAGAATTCCTCTCCGCCATGTTGTCTTCTTCGTCTTCTCTGTTGGGCTCGAGCATCCCGCGCAACACTGCCCCTTCTGGTTCGGCAAGCGTCTATAAGCTTCCCAGAAATCATCAAGAATGGACAGAAGGCCCTGTCCCTATGCCGATTCAGCATCTTCTTTTGCTTCTTCTTTTCCTTTGGGCTTTTCCCTTCAGGGGTCGCCACAGCGAATCAACCTTCTCCATCTCCTATAATCTGTATCGTCCTCTCCCGCACCAACTAACTTCATATCCTCTCTCACTACGTCCAGAAATCTTCTCTTCGGTCTTCCTCTAGACCTCCTGCCTGGCAGCTCCAATTCCAGCACCCGTCTACCAAAAAAGGTCCCTATCCCTCCTCTGTACATGACCGAACCATCTCAGTCTGGCTTCTCTGACCTTCTCTCCAAAACATCGAACATGTGCTGTCCCTCTGATGGACTCATTTCTGATCCTATCCATCCTCGTCACTCCCAAAGAGAACCTCAACAGCTCCATCTCTGCGACCTCCAGCTTTGCTTCCTGTCTTATCTCCATTGTCACTGTTTCTAGACCAGTTCGCAGCACTGGTCTCACCACTGCCCTGT